>APFE030403844.1:0-10604 GCA_000404065.3 Pinus taeda
GTAGAGGAGCTTATGTATTGTGTATGTTTTCCGCAATAGTACATGATCAGGATAATCTCCATTGAATATGTGTTAAATTATTCAAAATTTCTACACATATCTCTTATGCAATGAAACATGGAAAACATCATGGAATTTCATTTTTGGCAACAGTGCAATTTGGTAGGCCACTAGTCCAATCCTCTCAAAGATCTCAAAATGCCCACAATACTCAGGTTCCAACTTGGCACATGACCTGATTCTCAATGAGCTCCTCTTGGGCTTAATGCACAGGTACACATGTTCTCCGACCTAAAACTCCTTGAATTCTCTATGTTGATATGTATAACTCTTAACAATGTAAACTACCAATTGGAATTGTAAATTCAAAATGAGAACTATAGCCAAAAAACATGAAAAAACAATCTGAAAATGAAAAGCGTTGATGTTAGAATAACTTTTTTTTTTGTGTGCCAAATTTCAACTTTTTAAAAAAAATGACAGTAAAAACCAATAAAAACCATTTTTTTTGTGCAAAAAACACCCTGAAAACAAAAAATATTATGTTGGAATAACATCTTGTTTTTTTTTCAAGGTAAATTTTCAACATTTTTTAGTAATGGTGTTAAAGATAAAATATCACAACTCCAAAAAAATCTTAAAATTCCAATGATTTTTCAGGCATGACATTAAAAATAAAATATTATGTCTATGAAAAGCCTTAAAATTCCCACAATTTTCAGCTGTGGTGCCAAAGATAAAATAGTTATAACTATTTTCAACCATAGCATTTAAGATAAAATATCAAGACTCAAAAAAACCTTAAAATTTTGACAAATTTTCAACCATGGAATTAAAACTAAAGATCATGATTAGAGGAAATCTAAAGTTTTCAATAAATTTCAACCATGACATTCTGGAAAAAAAGTCATTATACCAAGAGTAATTTCTTTTTGAAAAGCTAAAAGTATAATGACTTTAAAATCTTAGCCTAGGACAACTTGACACATTACAACAAAAATATAAAAATCAATCATCAAATTGATAGGGAGTGTAGGTGAACTCGACGCATTATAATTAAAGCATAAAAACCAACCATGAAATTGATACATTATAGGGGGGACTCGATCCATTATAATGAAAAATTTAATAAATTAATATTTGTTTTTAATAAATTAATAAACAAATATGCATTATTAAATATTAATTTCATTAATATAGTCGTTACTTAATAATATTTGTTTTTAATATATTAAGAAATTAATATCATAATTTAAATATTATTGTTCAAATATAGCCGTTACTTGAAATTATGTCTCTACACTGCTCTCTATTTAAGTTTTCGCCATGGTCTGCCTCTTCATCTGGTGCTGATGATGAACCACACTTGTTGGTTCAAAATGCATCGACTAAAAATTTCTCTTATGTGATTTCTACTGAAAGATTTTGCTTAATTCATTATGGATCACAGAAGCTTGAATACAGAAACATTAAAATCAACTATCAAATTGAGACATCATGAGATCGAGTTGCTAGGATCGACACAAACTCTAAAGATAAAAAATTAAATAATAATAAATAAATAAAATGGAAACAAACTTGAAAAAATAAAAACAGAAAACAAAAAAAAAGAGAAAGTTTGAAAAAATCTAAACAAGTAAATAAATATATTATTAAAATACATAAATTTAACAATATATAATATATATTATATATATATCTATATATATATATATAATGCGCACAAAAAAATCAAGCATAAAAAAATGTGTAAAAAAAAACCAAAAATTAACAGACAAACACACACACATACGTATATTAAAAAATTAAAAAGATATTAAAAAAAACATAACTTGAGGGAAAAAAAATATTCAGATAATTAAAAAATACGCCCACAAAAAAATAAAAAACTTTACAAATAAATTAAGTTATATATTAAAGAGTAAAATTAAAAACATAAAGAATAATAAAAGGCATTAAAAATGGAAACATTAAAATTAAAATTAAAAAAATAATTAATACAAAGCATTTAAAAAAATTATTAAAAATAAAAATTTAAAATTGTAGCCCCATAGTCCCTAGACAGGGGGAGCTACACCCAGCTCCCCTTGCCCAGGCCCGCAACTCGACGAGGCCTGGGTGGGGCAAGATCAATTCCCGAAATCAGTGTTGTCACGTCGAGGGCCTGTGGGTCACGGTTTAAATTTTTTTTAATTTAATTTTAATCATTTTAATGTGTTTTTCTAATGTTTTTATTTATTTATTTTTATTTGAATGTTTTTTCGTTTTATTTTTTATTTTTAGCATTTATTTTTAAATTGTTTTAATGCTTTTTTAAAAATTCTTTTTAAATGCTTTTTTTTAGATTTATTATCTTTTTAAAATATAAGCTTTATTTATTTTTACACTTTTTAAGAAAAGAAACTTCAAATGTCATCTTAGAATATAAAATTCATAAATATTTCATAAAACTTGTTATTTTTCCAACTTTTTTTATTCAAATTATTTATTTATTTATTTAACATGTTTTTTTTAGCGATAAGGTTTTGAGATACGTAATTTTTTTCATTATATCTATATGGAAAATGTGTATTTTTTGGTTCAGTGTTTAAAATTATTATTTTTTAGTGATGATTATTTTATTTGTATTGAAGTATTAATTAAAAAGTTATAAATATATATAAAATCCTAACCTCAAAATATTAATGTTATTATATTTTTTAAACTTTGCAAAAAACTTAAAATTTCATTACTGAAAAACACAGCGAAGAAAAAAAAAACATGTTTGGAAAACCCTTAGAATACAAATATCTTAGAATGAAAAATAAAAGGAGGAATAAGACAACTTGAAAAATGGTTAAATAATCAATGTTTAAAAAAAAATGTGCATACTTAAGACATAAGAAAATTTGAAGTGTCAAAAATATGCCTTAAAAAAACGTTGATCCTTTTCAAAATGTGCATGAATATATCCAACATTTAAAAGAAAATTATCCACACTTAATACATTAGAAAATTTACAGTTTCAAAAATAAATCTTCTAAAAAAAATGGTTGATGTTGCATCAACACTTTTCAAAATGAACATGAAAATTACTAACATTTTAAAAAGAATGTTCATACTTGATAAATTAGAGAATTTAAAGTGTCAAAAATATGCCAAAAAAAGGTGTATTTTGAATCAAAACTTTTCAAAATCAAATGATTTTTTTTCTACCTAAAAAAAAATGGGTACTCCGTACAAATTCCTTTTGATAATTTACTTTTTTTCTTCTGCCTGTTATGTTTTGTCTTTAAATTCCTTTTAATAACCTACATCTCCTCCTCCATCTCATCCAAAATATCAGGATCAATTAATACCCTGCTCACTGGATCACCCCAGCTAATAGGAGTATTACAACTCCACCCATAAAGAGCCTCAAGTGGGTTCATCTTCAAGGACTCCTAATACCCATTGTTATATGAAAACTCTACAAGTGGAAGATATTCCTACCACTTTCTCTATTTATGCATGACATCCATCCTCATCATATCCGCAAGAATCTCGTTATCCCTCTTTGTCTGTCTATCTATCTGCGATAATAAGCTATATTGAAAGCTAAATCTGTCCCCAATCTTGCAAACAGCTTCTTCCAAAACTTGGAAGTGAACTTCACATTTATATATGATATAATATTCTTGGGAACTCCATGCAACCTCACTATCTCACTGATGAATATGTGAAGCACCTCACTAGATGAATTATTAGACTTCACTGTAATGAAGTGAGCTACCTTGCTCTACCTATCAACCACAACCATAATGGAATCATGTTGTCTCGACGTCTTCAACAATATTGTAATGAAGTTTATGGAAATGGCCTCCCATTCCCATTTTGAAACCAGAATAGGTTGCAAAACGAGCCGGATGCTTACATCCTGCTTTCACCTGCCAACTACCCAAACACCTTGCAATAAAATTAACCATATATTTCTTCAATTTCGGCCAATGCTAGAAATTCTTAAGAAATTTCAAAGTCTTTTAGTATCTTGGGTGGCCTAAATATACGGCTTAACATGAAACTCCCTCAAGATAAGCTTCTTGAGCTCACTGCTATCTGGTACATAGACCCTGCTTC
Organism: Pinus taeda; assembly: GCA_000404065.3. Classification (NCBI taxonomy): domain Eukaryota; kingdom Viridiplantae; phylum Streptophyta; class Pinopsida; order Pinales; family Pinaceae; genus Pinus; species Pinus taeda. The sequence goes on from APFE030403844.1 coordinate 4,096, forward strand.
TGAATCTGAACAATTAATTTATTGTGAAGTGATATTGATCATCTTTATCACCTTCACCCTACTATTTCCATCTTTTCTCTAGGTGTTGGTACCTCTCATCATGCTTCCCTGCATGTAAGGTATATTCTAGCAAATTTGTCACATAAGAGTTCACAACTGAAATATGGTTCACTTGTACTCTCATATTGAGATCACCTACAACTTTGTTCGTGGCCTTGCCCTTAATATACTTGTTCTCAAAATAAAATTCACTGAGGGTAGCTAACCATCTTCCTTTCCTGGCATTCACATTGGGTTGATCAAACAAGTACCTCAGTCCATTATGAGCACTCATCAAAATAAACCTCCTTCCAAGGAGATAATATCTCCACATATTCAATGCATGAATGATCGCTGCCAACTCAAGATCATGAGTCACATAGGTCTACTCATGCTTATTAATTTTTCTTAATTCATAACAAACCACCTATCCTTCCTGCATCAAGATTTCACCAAGTCCTTCCTTGGAAGAATTTATACAAACCACAAACTCCTTATCAAGATCTACAATCTTTAGAATTGGAGCATTTGTAAGAAAACACTTTAACTGATAAAAGCTATCCGCATACTCCTCTATTCATTCTAACTTCTTTCCTTTCCTCTACAAGTATGTAATAGGATATCCAATCTTTAAGAAGTTCTTGATGAACTTCCTGTAATAACTTGCTAGTCCCATGAATGATCTGATCTCATCGACATTCCTAGGAGTTGGTCACTCCATGATGGCTTTAATTTTTTTTGGGTCCACTATTATCCCTTCTTTGGAAATAGCATGTCCCAAGTAGTGAATCTAAATTTGAAATAAATTTCACTTTCTAAGCTTGGCATACAATTGATGCCCTCTCAACAATATCAACACTGCTACCAAGTAATCTACATGCTCTTAATCATTCTTTGAATATACCAATATATCATAAAAATACTATTACAAACTTATCCAAATAAGGATGCAACACACTATTTATCAAACACATGATAGTGGTTGGAGCATTAGTAAGACCAAAAAGGAACCACCATAAACTCATAATTCCCACACCTCTTATGGAATCAAGTCTTGTAGATGTATTCTTCTTTGATGTGCACTTAATGATATCCTAATCTCATATCAATTTATGAGAACATTGATGCTCCATTTAGCTAATCAAAAAAGTCATCAATCCACGGAAATGGATACTTGTTCTTGATAGTCACTTTATTCAACTTCCTGTGATCTATGCACAGTCTAAGAGTACCATCCTTCTTCCTTAAAAACATTACTAGTGCACCCCAAGGCGACAAACTTGAACTTATGTATCCTTTATCAGTCATTTTTTTAAGTTGCAACTTCAGTTCCACCAACTCCAGAGTACTCATCTTGTAGGGTGCCTTAGATGTTGGTGCTGATCTCGTCTTCAGCTCAATAGAAATTTCCACTTCCTTATGAGACAATAAATCTAGAATTTCTAGAGGAAATACATCCTGAAACTATTGCAAGATAGGATACCTCTTTAGGACTTCATCATCTTCAACATCCTTCCTTTTATCACTGGAAATATGCACTACAAATAAAAAACAACCTTTCATGTTGTTGTGCTTTGTTTTCCTAACTATAATTGTTCTCACTGATGTAGGCTTCTTCTTTCTCTGCAAGATTATCCTTTCCCCATCATCATCTAGTCACTCAATGGTCTTGTAAAAAAAATATACCTTGGTCCTGTGAATGAACAACCAGTCCATGCCCAAAAGCATACTATATGTTGGCTTGATGGGGCATGACCTAGGTTCAACGTTAGCTGCACCAACCAACAAAACCCTAAATTGTTGGCCCTTTCAGCAACAAACCCCATAGCACAAGCTACATTCTTACTCGAAGCAGTATTGGGGGATGATAGAACTAGGTTTCTGCATCTAGAGGTCTATATGATGGGTTCCTATGACTTCTAGGACTTAGATTTGTCTTCGTGAACCCTAACCCTTATGGAATAGTTAACAACAATAAATATTATACATAGAAATTAGATCTTCATGAAGGTCATTAACTAGTCATAACATGTATAAATTATACTGATTTACCAATTTCGCGTATTAGATAAACATTTATTCATATATTTCCAGATATAGAGTGAATACACATAAATTACAGAAGTAAATACAGATAAACAGATACACAAAGTATGGATCAAAATTGTCTTTTATTAGATGATCTTTCAAACACATATTCTCCTTCCCTACACATTCAATTGTAGGGGCCCGAGCACTCATCTTGTGGACTTACCAAGGTCTTTGCACACTTAGCTACAAAAGCCTTCCCCTTCATCTAAGTACAGGAATCAGACTTTCCTGCCTTAGTGTACTTTCCCCAACAATGATCTTCTATCTTATGATTGATCCCCTATACTCGCTATGACTCGTCTATTTATAGCCTTTCCTTTTACAATACCATGGTTCACGGACCATGGGAAGGTATCAAAACCTTCTTAAAACCTAACAACCTAAGGGACTAAAGCCCCTTTGACTCTTAGTAACTTCGCCCTCCACTTCCATAAATTGTGGAGACTTTACATTATTACAACAAGGAAATACAAAATTTAACCCTAGGGACCCCACCCAAATAGCCCCCCCAACACACTTTGGTGACTCGTCCTTGAGTCACTCAGTTGGCGCTTTAATATTCTCTTGGAGTTCATGGAATTCCAACTTCAAAACCTGTAGATCAATTTTTCCCTGCGTAGCTACCTGCTGCACCTCCTTGACTAATTTATCTGTAGTAGGGCCTTCCACCGTGAGGCCCAAGGTCCTTTGAGTTTGTCCCATGCCCTTAAGCTTGCTTTTCACTTACATAGTTAGCTAGCTGGCCTTGTCTATCCAAGGCTATGTTTTTGCCATAAGAATGGCCTCTTTCTGACACATCTCTTCAATTTCATTCTGAAGCTACTTCCCTTCCTGTAGTTTTGTGAACCGTTGTATTGGCACCAAAGTGTGCGCAGTCGATCTAATCTCATCGAAATTTCAATTTTTTCTCTAAGGTCTACGCCAGTCTTCTGCAGAGTGGGGTCCTCCTATAGAGACGTCCATAACTCCATGGCTTGCTCAAATAACTTTGTACATTCCTTGACTGCTGCATCTAGTGTTTCGATTCCTTCCTTTATAGCAGCTCTGTGTTGCTTCGAACCTTTGGTGGAGTTTTTGGTTGCAACTTCAATTGCAGCTCTCAAATCTGCAATTGTAATTCAAATCGGACTTAGCCGATTTCATCTTTGGACTCTTTGACCACTGCAACTAGCTTCTAGATATTTTACGTTGACACTACATCAGCTGCAATGTTAAGTTCACGCAGCTCATTACACGCCTGTGTAATCGCTACATCTAAGTGCTGGTTGCGCATAACAATCTCTTCCTTTTACTTCAATGCCTATGCATTTTCTTCAAAGATCTGTGCATTGTTTTTTTTGACTTCATTAATCACCAACAACGTGCACTGCTCCCTGACCCTCAGTTCATCTAATACTCCATGGTGTAACTCATGCAGGGTTTGGATAGGGAGTCCCGCGAGGTTGATGCCCAAATTCCTGATTTGCGAAAGTTGGGCATTAGCCTCTTCTGATTCAACGCGCAGGGTACCGTTTGGCAATTGAATCACACAGAGATACAAACTCTGATTCGTGTCCAATATTTTTGTGCTTGCTTGATGTAACCTCGCCTAAATCCCTCTCGCTTGACCTATACTCACTTGAAGTTGCCCTGTCTAGATCTACAGATTGTGCAGATCCTTCTGTACATTTCCCAGTGCTTGCTAGTACTACTACTCAAATTGGGTCCATAATTCTATGGTCGTGTCCCAGACCTTGTCACCAATTTCATCTAAGTCCCATTCAGTGAGGACTAATTTATTCACCTTGGAGAATCTAGTCAACTTCTGCTTCTTCCATGGCCCCGAGGTTGTCTGCTTTGTACGCTTCCTGATCATAAAGGGGGTTCCCTGTTCCATGCCCCCACCCTCTTCTATATTTGATCCTTCTTGGTGCTAGTTATGTTGAGAGTTAGACTCCTAAACATTGATCATAGTTTCCTAGGCCACATGCTCTTTATTAGCAACTTCCTTGGCAGCAACTTCCTTAGCTGCAGCCTCTTTCAACTGCACAACTTTCTCCCGAGTTGCAACCTTTTGGGCTTCCTTCTGTTTATTTGTTACTGATGTCTACCCGGTAGCACCTACTACTTCCTTTCTCGTTCCTATGCCTGTATCTGATGGATAAAGGCACTCCCATGGCCATTTACCTACAACCTCTGTGACATCTACCTCACCAACAAGATAAGAAAACGTGTGCCATATCTTCTTCGAATCCCTTTGGACGCGAACAAACACATTATGAAAGTCATCCTTAAATTCGTCATAAGGCTCATACTACTCATATAATGTAGGTGATAGCTTCAGCCTTTAGCTGATCACCATGCATAGATCCATCTCCACCAGTACCCAAAACATCTTGGTCTTTGTGACCTACGCAGTGTCCTTCATTACCCAGAGCGAAGCGAACTTCGCTGCCTCCGAAAGGTTTGATTCTTGAGGAGGAAACTAGCTGTCCTTTGATGTCCTCCATGCAGCTAATGCTATCAAGAGTAACAACTAGGCATAATGAAATGCCTTGCCCTTATCTTGGGTCTCTCAATAGTTTTCCAAGAATTCTTTGTAAAGGTACTAAGCCTAATTGTACTATACTCCTTTGGTGTACTACATAGCCAAAGAGATCATAGACACTGGAACCTCGTCTGCGCGACACTTTCGCATGATCTTGCATGCCAATATTTGCATGGATAATTTCACCATAGGATATGAAATGGAGTGGATGGAATACCTATGTGACATTTTAACCAACCCAAAATCGCTCTTCCTTTTATCTGCGAGTTTCTTCTCCTTCAATTTCCCTCCAAATGCTTCTGCTCGATCCACACCTTGATAGGGTAGCAAGATGATCTAGTGGATCAACATATCAGTTATTGGGATGGGTTCTCCTAGCCAGAGACACCCATTGTGCACCAAGGTGAGTAACTACCAAACACACAGAGTGTTAATGATGGTGTGATTGAAGTGTAGAACCTAAAGCATGTTTAGGAGGCCCGCTTCATAGGTTCTAATTGCGTAACCAAAGTTTCCTCATAATAAATCTTCGACAGGTATTTGGTCGGTGAAAGTTGAGGAAACTTGTCATGATCTCCCAAATCCCAATCCTCTAGCTTGAGCATTAGAATGTGGCCCAACAATGCACCGTCAACCAACACCTTCTCTGGCAACAATGTGTAGAGATCATAAATTTAGCATTGTCTGGGTCCTTAGACACCTTAGCTATGCCCTTGCATGGTGGGATGTACCGCGGGAGCCAAGTCATAGGTTCATCCTACTTAGTATCCATCTCCTCAATGCCTTGACGAAGTTCTTCTTCATCCAAATCAAGGGGATCATGTCATTGCTGCACCTTGTCCATCTTCCCCTTATGGCAGATTTCCATGCAAATTTTTCGCAGTGATTGCCTCACCGAAACCTGATGTGGCTTCTTCTACTTCTTATCAGCTCCAAACAGCTTAGGTCTAGGAGACCTAGGAGCTATAATTGGAAATCCCATAGGAACAGAGGGTGCTGCTTCAACTGAGGGCGCGGCTTCAGAAGGTGCTTCTTCTGTTGTGGGGGGAGTGGCATTCATTCTCTCAAAGATGATTTCACGGTGCTAACTAGGAAAGTTGGTGAATGATGGTTGTGCTAGAATTTCCTCCCAAACCATCTTAGACATACAACACTCACCTTGGTAGCAAATTTTAAGGAAAAACTATTGGAAGAAAAGTGTTCGAATGAGGGGTGGCCTGCTAGATTTATAAGCAAATTCAAATTTGAATCCAATAGTTCCCTCAAAATTTCTGTCATTATTGCATCTTTGGCAGAGGATTTCAAAAGATTATCCCCATAAATGTTCCTTCCTCACTCCTCTTAATGGAAATTTTGCCATCCAATCATCTACAGTGCTTCCAACGACTAGTTTTTGACTAGGTTGCGCGGCACCAACCTTTGTGGCGCAGCTCCCCTTGACGCCCTTCTTTCTTCCATCATGCAACCCTCTTGCTTTGTCTTTTCACTTTTTGGGTAGTGTAGTTTATAGTCCCATAATTCCTTGCATCTTCTTGGAGTATGAAGACTATCCAGCAATCATATAGTCATTGTGCAGGGGCAGGATCACCCTTGTACAACTTCAATCGACTACCATTGACTATGCCTGGAAACAATTCTCCATCAAGCTTTGCGATTTGAACTGCACCACCATCTGTAATTCTTTTTACCACATAGGGTCCAAGTCAATGCATTTGAAACTTTCTGGGAAATTTCATAAATTTGTTGTCATATAATAATACTAAATCATTAACCTGGAAGGTTCACTTCTTTATATGTCAATTGTTCCATGCCTTTTCACACTCCTTTTGCAAATGTTGGTGAAATCTTTCTA
>APFE030403845.1:0-11536 GCA_000404065.3 Pinus taeda
GGGATTGTTAATATTATAAACCAACCACATTAGTAAATATGGTTGAACAACATCGATAAGTGTTAATGATATCAACCCAATAAATAAATTGTTGACAATGATTTTCATATTGTTTATCACATTGTAATGATGCTTGTCCCACTACGATGTTGGATAGATTTTCGTACCATTCGAACATCACAATATTAAACCTAACGGAGTATTGATTATTCAATGTGAGGGATTATTGATATTTTAAAACCGATGGGGTTAATAAACCAAGGGACTAATACATTATGAGCAAAATGAATTAATATATCCAAGGGTTTAATAAGATATGCTCACAACGTTTGACCATCATTGATATTTCAAACCTAAGGGAATAATAAACCTAAGGGATTGATATTATACACCCAAAAAAATAATAAAACCAAGGGATTAATACTAAAACCCCAAGGCATTAATATTAAACCCAAGGGACTAATTTTATAAACACAGCATTGGTAAACAAAAATATAAATATTACAAATACTAAAGAAAACATGGTTTATTTTCATGGTGAGACAATCCTTGTCCCAATGTGACATTCAAACATGGTTGACTATGGTTGGGTATGATTGAAAATGGTAGACCATGATTGAAATTATGAACCTAAGATAATAATAAAACCAAGGAATTGATATTATAAAGCCAAAGTAATAATAATCCTGAGGGATTAATAGTAAAACCGCAAGGGGCGATGAACCCAAGGGAATAATATTAAACCCAAGGGATTAATATTATAAACCCAATGTTGGTAAACCTAAATATAAATATTACGAACACTAAAATAAACATGGTTTTTCATTTTGAGACAATCCTTGTCACAATGTGACATTTAACCATGGTTGGCCATGGTTGGCTATGATAGGCAATGGTTGACTATGATTTATATTATAAGCCATGGGAATAATAAACCTAAAGGAATAATAATCCCAACAAATTAATACTAAAATCCCAAGGGATTATGAACCTAAGGGAGTAATATTAAACCAAAGGGACTAATATTATAAACATTAGGGATTAATAAACCAAAGGGATTATTATTATTATAAACCCAGGGGATTTTGAACTGCGGGGAATAATATTAAACCCAAGTGTCTAATATTATAAACCCAAATTATATAAACCCTAATTGGAGGATTTTTTTTCCATAATGTTAGATTGGACCATGATTAAGAACAATTTACCATGGCTCATTATGGTTGACCATGATTGATATTGTAAACACAAGCTAATTATAAACACAAGTGATTGATATTATGAATACAAGGGAAGCATAAGACCAAGAGATTAAAACTATAACCCAAAGGATTATGAAGCTAAGGGAGTAATATTAAAAACCCAACATTGGTAAACCAAAATATATAATTACAAACACTAAAATAAACATGGTTTATTTTCATGGTGAGACAATCCTTGTCATAGTGCGACATTCAACCATGGTTGATTATAGTTGGCTATGGTTCACAATGACTAACCACCATTGATTTTATAAACCTAAGGTAATAACATGCCCATTGTATTGATATTATAAACCTAAGGTGTTAATACTAGAACCCCAAGGGTTTATGAACCCAAGTGAACAATATTAAACTCAAGAACCTAGTATTACAACCATAACCCTCGTATTTTGAGATATAAATATTCCAAGGAAATATGAACCCAAGGGATTTATAATAAAACCCCAAGGAAATATGAACCCAAGGGATTTATATTAAAACTCCTAGGAATTATGAACCCAAGGAAATAATATTAAACCCAAGGGACTAATATAACAAATGCAACATTGGTAAACCCAAGTACAAATATTCGGAACACTAAAATAGACATGGTTTATTTTCATTGTGAGACAATCGTAGTCACAATGTGACACTCAACCATGGTTGACCATCATTGTCTATGATTGAGAATGGTTGACCATGATTGATAATATAAACCTAAGGGAATAATAAACCAAAGGGATTGATCTGAGAAACCCAAATGAATAATAAGCCCAAGGGATTAATAATGAAACCCCAAGGGATTATGAACCTAAGGGAATAATATTAAACCCAAGGGACTAATATTATGAACCAATGTATATAAACTATAAGATAAATATTATAATCACTAAAATAAACGTGATTGATGATCGTTGATTTTCATATTGAGACAATCCTTCTCATAATTCCATGTTGGACCATGGTTGACATCATAATAACCATGGTTGACTCGGGAATAATAAACCCAAGTGATTGAGATTATAAAGAGAAATGAACAATAAATCCAAGTGATTAATAATAAAAGCACAAGGGATTATGAACCTAAGGGAATAATATTAAACAAAAGGGACTAATATTATGACACAAGGTATACATACACTAAGATGCATATTAAAAATACTAAAATAAACATGGTTGAATTAATAAACCCTAAGGATTAATATTTTAAACTCGAGGGATTAATAAACCAAAGGGATTATTAATATTATAAACCCAAGGAACTAATAAACCCAATTATTTAATATTAAAACCCCAACGATTTAGTGTACCCAAGGGATAAAATTAAAAAACTATGAGATCAAGGAGCATAATGGATTGATATTACAAACACAAGAGATTCAAAAATCTCACCATGATTGATATTATAAACCCAACCTAATAATAAACCCAAGGGATTCATACTAAAACCCCAAAGGGATTATGAACCCAAGGGAATAATATTAAACCCAATAGACTAATATTTTAAACCGACATTGTTAAACACTAATATAGATATTAGAAACACTAAAATAAACATGCTTTACATTCATGGTGAGACATTCCTTGTCACAATGTGATATTCAACCATGATTGACCTTGCTTGGCTATGATTGACGACGATTGAGCATGATTGATATTATAAACCTAAGGGAATAATAAACAAAAGGTTTTGATATTATAAACCTAAAGGAATAATAAACCCAATGGATTAACACTAAAACCCAAGGGATTATGAACCGAAGGAAATAATATTAAATCCAAGGGATTATAAACACTAGTATCAATATTATAAATTTGAGGAATTAAAAACCCTAGGATTCTTATTATAAACCATATGGTTATAAAGTTTTAGATTGTAAACCCTAAATAAAATATTATAAACTAGAATATTAAACCCTAATTTATTCAACGTCACAACACGACATTGTATAGCTTGCAATGTAGCATGTCATTATGACAATGATTACTACAATGTTTGTCACATCGGGATGACACTTGTCACATTGTGACGCTCTATAGATTTTCATACCATTGCAATGTCACAATATTAAACCCAAGGGATTATAAATTCTTAAACTTAAGATATTAATTATATTTGAAACCCAATAGATTAATAAAGCCATGGGACTAATAATATTATATACTAAAGGGATTAATAAACACTAAGGACTCATATTATAAACCAATAGGATGACGAACCCATTGTAATAATATTAAACCAAGGATTTATATTATAAACCCAAGGGATTAAAAACCCTAGGGTTAATATTATAAACCATATGATGATAAACATTAAGATAAAATTTAAGCCCACTCGATTAATATTACGAACCTAAAGCATAATGAAACCATGAGAATACTATTAAACCATAAGATTTATATTATAAACCAAAGTGATTATAATCCATGGGATTGATATTATAAACCCAAGGGATTAGAAACCCTAAAAATAATATTATAAATGATACCATTATAAAACTTAATATTATAGACCCTAAAACCAATATTATTAAACATAATAAACATTAATCCCTTAATCCAATATAATAAATGAGAATATTAAACCGTAATTTATTCAATGTTTCAATGCAACTTGAATAAATTGCTAACAATGATTGTCACATTGTGAGAATGCTTATCACACTACCACATTGGATAAATTTCCATACCATTCCAACATCACAATATTAAACTTAAAGGATTATTGATTATTTTCTTTTTTTCAAATAAGAGTGGAGCGTTCTATTAACTCGAACAAAGATTACAAATGTTAGATGGCTTTACAAGTGTAAGGACCAACAAGGGCTAATCCTATGATGAGTAACCAATTTCACAACCTGAAATAAACTTGAAACCCTCTACCTAAAGCTTATAATTTAAACCACCTTCCATGATCCAACTTGATGGTCATTCAATGAGATCCACAATGATTCGACGGTTATTAAAGAATTCACTTCAATGGTAAGCTCTCCCTTTACAAGCTTTATGTATCTGAAAGGGTAAATAAATAGTCACTGTGTAAAACATCAGGTCCTTTTTTGGACCTACCCTCCTCCCATGTTGAAACCCAATGTCCTTTCAATCTAGATCCCATAAGAGCCGACGGCCATGAACAATATCTCCATGGCAACATGCGACCCTTTTACCTGGTTCATAGACCCAATAAGGATTGTGAGCCATTGTTTACAAATGTTTGAGTCTGGTTTGAAGCTTAAGCTCTCATCACTTTTAGAACCTAAAATCCACAAGATTAAACCTTTTTCGATCTCACGGTTCTCCGAGATATCGGAATGGGAACTTGGACAATCTTTACCTTCTTTTCGGACCCGAAAAATATTATAAATGGCTAATCTAAAAATATTTGGGTCCACTTGAATAGTTAACCTTTGATTACTTTTCCACCCGATGGTCATTCGATGATAAAGGTTGTCAAGATATGTGGTCAGCAACCTTCTAAGAGGCCTTTTGTTTACCGAGTGCCTATACCCTGTAGAAAGCTCTATTTTAAGCATTTTTAGGGGATCAATGGTTGTGAATGAATTACGCTTCCACTTTCTCATTCTTCCTCTAGTCTTCCTTCTTGTTCATTCCTAATAGTTTGGAAGTTTTCCATGTCTTTAGCTACATATCTTTGACAATGCTCATGCAATTTCCTTAAGGGTGTCAAATCCCAAGCATACCGCATGTAACTTTCCTCGCAAAATACTCCTTCATTTGCTAGATGATTAAGTAGCATATTGGCCTTTCTTCTCACATGAACGAAGTTAGATGTTCTCAGGGTTTGTAGGTGGGAATGAACGCACTGAAAGACCTGCAAAAGCCACCAATGTTTTAAGACTTTTCCAATTGCTTTTCCATTGCAAATCTTCTTGGCCCTATTAATAACCAATTCAGAGTCTACCTCAATGATGGAATTATGTGAATTTGACTAGATTAGTATTTCTAGGCACTTCTCTAAGGCAATGAGCTTCATCATTTTATTGGTGACAGTCCCCAAATGACTATGAAATATATCCTTTATGCACCCCTACTCATCTCTGATGACCTCGCCAAAGCCAGCCATCTCTGGATTACCTTTAGAGGCTCCATCTATGTTAATTTTATAGAAACAACGAGGAGGAGGGTGTCAAAATTCTTTACCAACATTTATATGGCTCACATCCTTATGTATGCTCTTGGGAACAACGAATGGGGCAGAGTTGGGTTCTTAGGAGGTCTCCCTAACATGGTTCCAACAGCGTGTTTGAGTTGTCTTAATATTTGTGTAGTAGTGTTCTGGGTTGTGCCAGTTTTGTTCTTGAAAATCCTACGAGTGTGTTCTTTCCACACATCCTAGATTAAGAAGCTTGGAGTGAGACTCCAAGCTTTAGTGATGATATCATTGCCTTAGAAGTATTTTCTCCAATTTTTCGAAGTGTTGGTAATATTGAGTCTATCCCTATCAGTTTTCCTGAAGATTGAGGCCAACCCAATCCCACAAGGTAGAGGTGAATGGGCAGAGGTTCAGTAAGTGTTCCATTGTCTCCTCTTATGAACCACATAGATAGCATTTGGATGGGCAACAAAACTTATTTTCAGAATATTTTCATGCAATGCGGGTGATGCAAAAGGTCCTTCCATACCTTATAACCATTTAGATAATCCAACCCTAGGACTATTCATTTCACTTCTTTGAGGTTAAATTTGCCTTCTTCGTTTCTTACCCATCTCATTTGGTCAAACGAGGATGATACCAAAATCTTCCTCTGTTCAAAGTGATGAGCCCCAAAAATGGGTAACTTATTGGGATCATTATTGCCTATTATTCTCGATTAATCCACCATTCTTCATAGTTTATGCATGATTTTGAGTATATTTATGTTAATTGTTGAGTGAGAATAGTCACTTGACCATGAAGTCTAGTACGTGGTTTTTGCAGATTTTTGGACAACTTTTGGACGAAGGTCAAGCATTTATGAGCCAGTTGAGAGCCAAACACGAGGGAACAAGGTTGAGGATTTGTAGGAAGGTTGTTTCCTGCACTAAATGGCCCCGTCTTAGAATTCTTCCCATTAGCTCAGAGTTCAGCAGGCCACCAGAGATGACTCCCAAGGGTAGCCGAGCACCTTTTTGTAAAGTGACTAATCACTTGCAGTTTGAGCAGCCAAGCCCCTTGAGTTCAGGAGGGATGTTGGAGGTCCTCGTAGTGCATAAGATGGAAGGCTACCAAGCTTCATAGTTTACTTTTGGAAAATTTTTATTTCTCACTTTAGTGTTGCTATATTTTTCAGCTCATTTTGGAGCTTCTACTGTAAAACATCTTGTGACATGGTTATTTTCTGAGTAATGGAGATCAATTTCATTTTGAAACAGCTCTGAGCTTCTTCTTAGGAGCCTGTAGCTCTTCGGGTTGGGTTCAATCCAAGTGATAGGACCTCCTCTGTGTACTGCTATATGTTTTTTTTTTGTATTCATAGAATAATTTCTGCTAGTAGATTAAAATTTTGCTTGGTTAACTAGGTCATTTTTTATGATTGAGATAGCTTTTCATGTTTCAGATTGATTTGATAGGTTGGTAACAGAAAATATCTTCAAAAAGGCCATCATGCAACCCTTGATCTCACCTCTCCCTCCTCGGGACCATGAGCTCAGACCAAGGTGTCCTTGGTGCCACAAAAACATTGTTCTTGCTTCTTCATGCAATTGCTAGTGTTAGATTCTTAGTTGCAAAACTTGGTACCAGTTGTGATTACATGCTTAGATCCATTCGTGCTTGGTTTTCATAGTTGTCTTACATAATTTTCTGCCAATAAACTTTTGTCCATCATGATCTCTGGTATTTAGGTCAAATTAGGTTAAAGTAGCTAGATCTTTGGTTTCCCTAGTCTTCGTTTGATCAGTTTTGGAAAATAACATGCAAAGCACCTGTTATAGCTTCCTGCCTACCCTTCCTCCATCAATACAACCTCCTCAATCCTCTAAATTAGATTCTTGCCTTCATTTTCCACCCCTTTCCGACTTGACCTAGTTTCCATACCTTTGTACAACCTTGCTCCTTCCATCCTCTAACAAAATCCAACCACCTTAATCACTACTCAGCATCATTCACTAGGTCTTAGACCTCCTCACACCCTCATCCAACCTCGATCTCAATTTCTCCACCGTTCTTCCACCATCAACAGTCCAAAATCCCCTTTCGGAACATCGTGCAGAACATCCTGTAGAACCCGTGCACACTTCTTCTATAAGCTCACGAGAGCGGTTTCTCGGGACCCGAACATTGTGAAACTATTTGGAAGGGTGCTAGGGACCCCTTAGGCCCTCTTCTCACCTTCCCAACCTCCTTCAAGTGCCCTCGACATTTCATATCATCAAATAACCTCTACACAGTCAAAAACAGTTAAAACACATACATAATAATTCTACAAGATTACTCAAAATTACAAAAAGATGTTCCCTTTCAGATTTCACTTCAGAAGTAGCTTAGACACATTCACTTAACCTTCCCAAGAGTCAATGGCATCACTTTCTGTAGCTTTCATCCTACTTCTTACACCAATAGGGTTAGTTGGTAAAACTAGGGTTTGCTAGGGTTTGCATTTCCTTTCAGGTTTTAGCTTCTTTCTGCGAGTAGATTAGCCTCCTTTGAGTTAGATTTCATCCATTAGTTAAAATATTCTTCTAAAATCTCATAGATGTTGGCTTAAGATCCTAGCAGAATTGTGCGAGCTAATCAAGTGACAACATGCGGCAAGAGCTAGTAGTTGTGCATATAGCACACACGCTTCCAAGTTTATTACGAACTACTCGGTTCAAAAAAGTAAAGAAGGGACTCCTAGGAGTTGCACTATTATTGTTGAAATACTGGAGCCCACCACCAAGTCCATAGAAATAGAGTCTGCCTAAGCTTTCAAAGTGCTCTCTTCCTTGTAGCCTAGATCCTTCCATATTTTCCATTTTCAATTATTCCTTACCTAAGCCCAGAAGTCACTTACCATGCATAAACCTTTATTGTTAGTGTCCTTCTTGAGAGTGGATGGATCTTCCCAAATCAAGTTTTTTTATTGCTATGAGTTGTCCTCCGAGAATCTTCTGAGGTTCCTTGCTCGGATCTCCCATAAGCTTTGTTGTTGGACAATGCTTATATTTTCCCAAGCATGATTCCAAATGTGGGAGCCCTTGATAAGCCCAGAAATTTGAATATGATCCCTCTCTTGTCAATTATTTGCATATTTCTATCTCCAAAACTTGGCCCATGACATTGCCAATTCCTTAAGCCACCTCCACCAAAGCTTTGCACCCTAAACCCTACTGAGGGTTTTAGAATCATGAAGATCCAAACCTTCATGGGCCTTAGGTTTGCAGAGCTTATCCTAAGCTACCAAAGTGAGTTTCTTTTTCTCTTCCCCTTTTCCCCAAAGAAAATTTCTTTTAATGTTCCTAATCTGTTGCATAAATCCTTTAGGAGCACGAAGAGCTGACATCATGAAAATGAGTATGGCCTGCGAGACAACTTGTGTGAGCACAAGGTGCCCTACTAAATTCAAGGATTTGCATGTCCATTTCCTAACCTTATCATGAAGTTTGTTAATGAACGGATCCCACACTCCCCTGCTTAGATGTTTGTGTGTAAGGGGCATTCGAAAGTACTTAGAGGGTAACTCATCCCTTTGGAACCCTAGAATTCTAGTAAGGTTTCTCTTAATAACAGTGTCAGTGTTAAGAAAGAAAAAATTTGACTTTTCAAGGCTTACATATATACCAACAGCCATAGAAATGTCGTTCAAGATTTGTTTAAAAGCTTTTGCTTCCTTGACCTTGGGAATTCCCTGCAGCATAGTGTCATCCACAAGTTTTTGGTGAGTTGAAGCAGCTCCATCAATGGTGAGTTTCAAACCCTGAATTCTTCCTTGAGCACTTGCCATTTTTATCGCTCTACCTAGCCCTTCAATCATGAGCACAAAGAGGAAGGAGGAAAGTGAATCTCCTTGTTTGAGACCCCTCGAAGGCATGAAGGTTCTAGAAAGATTGAACTCATAAGCTTTCAACACTGCCCTGATGTAAGACCAACTTAGCTTGTCATAAGCTTTCTCTAGGTCAAGCTGTATGATCATACCATCTTGATTATTTCTCTTCAGAAATTATCAGTAGCAATCAATTTGGAAATGATTTTTTACACCACATTGCATAAATATATGGGTCTAAATTTGTCCGATGTCATAGCTTTTTCCTGCTTTAGAATCAAAGCTATGAAAGAGGCACTAAGAGCCTTCAAGAACAATCTGGATCTTCTTGAGTCTTCCATTATATCAAGGATGTCTTATTTGAGCTTTTTACAGCATGCTTTGAAGAAGTCCACATTGAAACCATCTCGGCGTGGAGCTTTCCCATTTTGCATGTCATTGATAACTTCACTGACCTCATGTTCACACACTAGCCTATTAATAATATGATTGTCTTCCTTTGTTACAATCTTGGGAATGTACCCTACGAAGTCATTAAAAAATCATGACCTGTCTAAGAGAGGATCCTTTGCAATGCTAAGGAAGTGTTTTACTTGGAAAAAATGCATTTCTTTGTGGGAGACAAGCTCTTTCCCTTGAAAATATCTTATTTTTAAAATTGTTTTATGTGACTTGTGATTCAAAGTTAATTTATGAAAAAACTTTATGTTTCTTCCCCCTTCTCTAATACACTACACTCTTTTATCATTTATTATTCCCAAGTAAAAAATGGTTTATTATGATGTCAACCATGGTCCAACATGGAATTGTGGTAAGGCTTGTCTCAATATGAAAATCAATGATCGTCAATCATGTTTATTTTAGTGTTGATAAGATTTATCTTAGGGTTTATATACATTATGTTCATAATATTAGTCCCTTTGGTTTAATATTATTCCCTTAGGTTTATAATATCAATCATGGTCAACCATTTTCAATCATAGACAATGATGGCCAACCATGTTTGGATGTCGCATTGTGATAAGGATTGTCTCACCATGAAAATAAACCATGTCTGTTTTAGTGTTTGTAATATTTATACTTGACTTTACCAATGTTGCATTTGTAATATTAGTGGCTTAGGTCTAATATTATTCCCTTGGGTTCATAATTGCTTCGGGTTTTAATATTAATCCCTTGGGTTTATTATTCCCTTAGGTTTATAATATCAATCATGGTCAACCATTGTCAACCATAGAAAACTATGGTCAACCATGGTTGAATGTCGCATTGTAACAATGATTGTCTCACCATGAAAATCAACCATGTTTATTTTAGTGTTTGTAGTATTTATATTTGGATTTACGAGTGTTGTGTTTATAATATTACGCCCTCGGTTTTAATATCTATTATGAAACCAGCTCAGGAAAAGATATAAAAGATAGATCAACGCCTTAGAATTCAACCTCTTCGAGGGGGAAACCTCCTTTATATTACATTAATGAACAATTCTTGGACCATACAAATGAAAATACCTCCTTTCTATATATAGGAGTCTAAGGGGTCATAACATAAAGAGAGCCAACATAATAATAATAATGTAAGGGCACAATAATAATAATAGTGGGCTTCTATGGGGCACAATAGTAACAATATGGGAACTAGATGTGTACATCAATATAATAAGTGGGTTGTACTAATAACAATAATGGGTTACAATAGTAGTATAGGGGCCTAGCATTCCCCTCTCCGTCAAAAACCGTTGTCCTCAATGCTTGAGTAGTTCTTGATGCTTCTGTATAAAATTCTTGTCTTCCCATGTGGAATCTTCAGCAGGTAAGTTCTTCCACTTGATGAGATACTCTGAGATTGATCGATTTCATAGCTGGCAGGTTCTTGTTTCTGTGATTGCTCCATGTTCCAATATGATTTTTCCTTCCTCTTCAATTTCTGGGAATATTGTTTCAATTAGGATCCTTTGTAACTTTTGAATAAGTGGCCATACTTCTTCGTCCTTCTTCCATTCATGCCTTGCTTCGTTTATCCAATCTAGTCGGATAATAGAAATAGCAGAAAACAATGCTTCCACATCCTCATCCTTGAAGAGTCTTGTCATTCGGTAAGGTCGCCATTTTTTAAGTGCATGCAGTATTGCCAACATTTCCTTCTCATAAATAGATTGCTTGAGATGTAGGAGTAAAAATACCCAATCACCTACATCAAAACATTTTTCACTACTATGTTGATCTACCTATTGTTTCGTTTGATTTTGCACCGAAGTGGCGTTATCCTTTAAAAGTTGGAGAACTTGTTGTTGATGCTCGATGTGATCTTTCATTGCTTGAACCTTTT
>APFE030403845.1:11546-41438 GCA_000404065.3 Pinus taeda
TGCACCGAAGTGGCGTTATCCTTTAAAAGTTGGAGAACTTGTTGTTGATGCTCGATGTGATCTTTCATTGCTTGAACCTTTTTCTTCTTGATATGTGATTCTATCTCTAGAGTTTGAGGAGTGGTAATTTCTTCCAATCCTTTACAAGATATACTCGGATTCATTTCTTGATGCTCGATGTGATCTTTCACTTCTTGAACATTTTTCTTCTTGATATGTCCTTCTATATTGAGAGTTTGAGTGGTAATTCTTGCCAATGCTTTACAAGATATGGTCTGATTGGTTTCTTCTTTCTCTAGGGAGGGGTCCTACTGTATATCCTCTTCTTTCTATGTTTCTTGATCCTTTTCTTCCTCCTCTTCATATTCTATGTAAAATAATTTCTTCTGAGCCCACTTATGACCTTTAGTTCATTTGCTATCACAACTATAACAAAGCCCTTTTTCTCTTTTTTCTTCCAATTGTTGTGGTGTAACCCTTGTAGGTTGTGGAAGGCTAGGAGAAGCAACACTTCCATCTTTATAGTTGTGAGGTGTATGCTTCTTGGTTTCCATAGTTTTTCTTTCTAATATGTCACAAAGCCCCTTTACGCTTTCCAATTGTTGTGGTGTTACTCTAAAGAAGGTTTTGATCTTTGTATCCTCATAATGTGCTATCATTTCCTCCGTGAAAATTGACCACGTAACAAGTTGTTTACGGGAACAAAGCCCTTCATACCATAAAAATTAATCTGGTTCTAAATATGAAGATGCAATACATATCTTTTGTAACATTGGTACACCATGTAGATCAAAATATTGCTCCATTTGAAGTATCCAATTTACGGGATCCTTGCCATCAAACTTCCTCATCTTTCTTTTTCTTTATTTTAAGATCTCGATCTTGAAATGACTGTAACTCTATACTTTCCGATCTTTAAGTTCTGAAATTGCGACCTATAGTATCCCTATGTGTCCTCTTTCCATGAGAGCAGTATGATCCAAATTGGATTCTCCAAGAAAGAGTTATGTACAATCTCCCAAGATGACGTGATTATAGACCTTTCTAGAAGAGTGAACTTGTATGAAGTGCCACGTGTCATTGTTTTGACCTTTAGCTCTGAAACATATATACAAGAAAACTACAGTCCGTCCTCTTTCTGTATCTTCTTACGAAATTTCAATGTGATGCTAAGAGAGAAAGTTATGACACTTTTCCATAGGTCACATGTTTGGAATGTAATTGAGGAGTCTACAAAAAGACCAACTTCCTCAGATCATATCTCCACAAATATAGCGCTAATAGCTCTGAAATTCGGACCTGATGTCTTCTCAAATGGGTTTTTTTTAGCTTCTGAAACGTTTCAGAAAAGAAGTTATAGCAAAAATACCATGATGACCTATTTGGAGTAGTGAAACCTTAGAATCCAAAGCTCTCATACCAAGTGTTATGAAACGAGCTCAAGAAAAGATAGAAAAGATAGATCAATGCCTTAGAATTTAGCCTCTTCGAGTGGGCAACCTCCTTTAAATTACATAAATGAACAATTCTTGGATAATACAAATCAAAAGACTTCCTTTCTATATATACGAGTCTAAGGGGTCATAACATAACCAAAGCTGACATAACAATAATAATGTAAGGGCACAATAATAATAATAGTGGGCTTGTATGGGACACAATAGTAAGAATATGGGCACTACATGGGTACATCAATATAATAAGTGGGTTGTACTAATAACAATAAGGGGTTACACTAGTAGTATAGGGGCCTAACAATATCATTCACTTGGGTTCATAATCCTTTGGGATTTGAGTACTAATACCTTAGGTTTATTATTCCTTTGGGTTGATAATATCAATCGCATGGGCTTTTTATTCTGTTAGATTTATATTATCAATGGTAGTCAACCATTGTCAATCATAGCCGACCATGATCAACCATGGTTGAATGTGGCAATTTTACAAGGATTGTTTCACCATGAAAATAAACTATGTTTATTTAGTGTTTGTAATATTTATATTTTGGTTTACTAATGTTGGGTTTTCAATATTACTCCCTTGGGTTCATAATCCCTTGGGTTATAGTATTAATCCCTTGAGTTTAATTTTTCCTTGTATTCATAATATCAATCACTTGTGTTTATAATTAACTTGGGTTTATAATACCAATATGGTAAACCATAACCAACCATGGTAAATTGTGGTTAATCATGGTCCCATCTCACATTATGGAAAAACAATTCTCCACTTAGGGTTTATATAATTTGGGTTTATAATATTACACACTTGGGTTTAATATTATTCCCTTAGGTTCATAATCCCTTGGGCTTTTAGCATTAATCCCTTGGGTTTATAATATTAATAATCACTTTGGTTTATTAACCACTTGTGTTTATAATATTAGACCCTCGTGTTTAATATTACTCCCTTGGGTTCATAATCCCTTGGGGTTTTAGTATTAATTCGTTGGGTTTATTATTCCTTTGGTTTTATAAAACCAATTCTTTAGGTTTATTATTCCCTTATGTTTATAATATAAATCATGGTCTACCATTTTAAATCATGCCGAACCATGGTCAACCATGCTTTTTTTAGTATCTATAATATTTATATTTTGGTTTACCAATGTTGTGTTTATAAAATTAGTCCCTTGGGTTTAATATTATTCCCTTGGGTAAACAATCCCTTGGGGTTTTAGTATTAATCCCTTGATTTTACTATTTCTTTGATTTTATAATATCAATCCCTTGGGTTTATTATTCCCTTAGGTTTGAAATATCAATGATGGTAAAATGCTTTCATCATACCTTTTTAAACCCTTGGGTATATTAATTGCTTTTGTTCATAATTTATTAGTCCCTTGGGTTTATTAACCACATTGGTTTTAAAATATCAATAATCCCTCACGTTTAATAATCAATAATCCCTTAGGTTTAATATTTTGATGTTGGTATGGTACTAAAATCTATCCAACATCGCAGTGGGACAAGCATCATCACAATGTGACAAACAATGTGACAATCATTGTCAACAATTTATTTATTGGGTTTATAATATTAAAAATCCCTATGATTTATTAATCCCTTGGGTTTTATATACCTTGGGTTTATAATATTTATCCCTTGGGTTTAACATTATTCCCTCGTGTTTATAATCTTTTTGGTTTTTAGTAATAAACCCTTTGGTTTATTATTCCCTTAGGTTTATAACATGAATCCCTTGGGTTTATTAATCCAAGGGTTTTTATTCCTAAGGTTTAATGTTATTCATATGATTTATAATAGTAAGACCTAGGTCTAATATAAATCCCCTTGTTTTAAGCCCACGGGGCTTTGGATTGAGGGTGAATGGGTGCACTCTTAAGGCACTCCTTGTGATAGGTCGCTGGTTCAAATCCCCCGTGGGTGCTTACCTACCAAAAAAAAAATGCACTTGGTTTATAATCATGGTCATCCATGGTCGGACCTCACAGTGTGGGAAAGATTTTCTCCATATGAAAATCATTCATGGTCAACCATGGTCAACAAAGGTGCAACGTCACACTGTGACAAAGATTGTCTCAATATGCAAATCAACCATTGTCAACCATGGTCCTTTGTCACATTCATAGGTTTTATAATATGAGTCCCATGGTTTAATATAAATCCCTTGGGTTTATAGTCATGGTCGACCATGTTAGAATGTCACATTATGAAAGAGTTTGTCTTAATATGAAATTCAAATATTGTTAACCATGGTCAACCATGATTCAATGTCAAATTGTGACAAAGATTTTTTCAAGATGAAAAGAAACCATGGTCATCGATGATAATTCTAAGGTTTGCAATATTTATCTTAGGTTTTATATACCTCATTTTTATAATATTAATCCATTGGGTGTAATAATCTTCCCTTTGGTTTATAATCTTACCTTGGGTTTATAATATCAATCCCTTGGGTTTATTTATCTACATGTTCATATTCGTATAGTGTAATATTATTGATAAGGTTTACTAACACTTATCGATGCTTTTAGACAAGATTTAGTAATGATGTTGGGTTTATAATATTAACAATCCCTAGGGTTTATTAATCCCTTGGGGTTTATATACCTTCTCTCTCTAATATTATTGCCTTGGGTTTAATATTATTCCCTTTGGATTTTAGTGTTAATCCCTTGGGTTTATTATTCCTTTGGGGTTATATAAACCCCTTTCATTTATTATTCCCTTAGGTTTACAATATCAATCATGATCAATCATCGTCAATCATAGCCAAGAATGGTTAATCATGGTTGAATATCACGTTGTGACAAGTAATGTCTCACCATGAAAATAAACCATCTTTATTTTAGTGTTTCTATTATCGATATTAGGAATTGACAATGTTGGTTTATAATATTAGTGTGTTGGATTGAATATTATTTCCTTGGGTTCCCTTGGGGATTTAGTATTAATCCCTTGGGTTTATTATTAAGTTGGGTTTATAATATCAATCACGGTGAGATTTATCAATCTCTTATGTTTTTAATATCAACCGTTTGTCTTCTGTGATCCATTAATTTTTTCATATTTATCATTTGGATTCACTAATTCATTGGGGTTTTAATATTAAACAGTTGGGTTTATTAGTTCCTTGGGTTTATAATATTAATAATCCCTTTGGTTTATTAATCCCTTGAGTTTAAAATATTAATTCTTAGGGTTTATTAATTCAACCATGTTTATTTTAGTATTTTCATTATTTATCTTGGTGTTTATATACGTTGTGTTATAATATTAGCCTCTTATGTTTAATATTACTCCCTTAGGTTCATAATCCCTTGTGGTTTTAGTATTAATCCCTTGGATTTATTGTTAATTTCTCTAAATAATCTCAATCAATTAGGTTTATTATTCCAGAGTCAACCATGGTTTATTATGATGTCAACAACCGTCCAACATGGAATCGTGATAAGGATTGTCTCAATATGAAAATCAACTATCGTAAATCATGTTTATTTTAGTGTTTATAATATTTACTTTAGGGTTTATATACATTGGGTTCGTAATATTCATTCCTTGGGTTTAACATTATTCCCTTGGGTTTTTAGTATTAACCCCTTGGGCTTATTATTCCTTTGCATTTCTCATTTCAATCCATTTGGTTTATAATTCCCTTATGTTTATAATATCAATCATGATCAACCATTGTCAATAATAGGCAACGATGGTCAACCATGGTTTAAAGTCACATTGTAACAATGATTATTTCACCATGAAAATAAACCATGTCTACCTTAGTGTTTGTAATATTTATACTTGCGTTTACGAATGTTGTGTTTGTAATATTAATCCCTTGGGTTTAATATTATTCCCTTGGGTTCATAATTCCTTGCGGTTTTAATATTAATCCCTTGGGTTTATTATTCCTCTCGGTGTACAATATGAATTCCTTGGGTTTATTATTCCCTTAGGTTTATAATATCAATCATGGTCAATCATTTTAAACTATAGCCAACTATGGTTAACCATGGTTGAATGTCGCAGTGTGACAAGGATTGTCTCACCATGAAAATAAACCATGTTTATTTTAGTGTTTGTAGTATTTATATTTGGATTTACCAATGTTGTGTTTATAATATTGGGACCTTGGGTTTAATATTATTCACTTGGGTCCATAATCCCTTGGGGATTTAGTATTAATCACTTGGGTTTATTATTCCTTTGGGTTTATGATATCAACTTGTGGGTTTGTTATTCCCTCGGGTTCATAATATCAATGGTGGCAAACCATTGTCAATCATAGTCAACCATGATCAACCATGGTTGAATGTTGCGTTGTGACAATGATTGTCTCACCATGAAAATAAACCATGCTTATTTTAGTGTTTGTAATATTTATATTTTGGTTTACCAATGTTGGCTTTTTAATATTACTCCTTTGTGTTCATAATCCCTTGGGTTGTAGTATTAATCCCTTGTGTTTATGTTTCCCTTGTATTCATAATATCAATCGCTTATGTTTATTATTAACTTAGGTTTATAATATCAATCATGGTCAACCATAACCAACGAGAGTCAATTGTGGTCAATCATGGTGCCATCTCACATTATCGAATATTTATTTATTTATTTAGGGTTTACTAATCCCTTGGTTTTATAACATTAATAATACCTTTGGTTTATTAATCCCTTCTCTTTATAATAATCAATTGGGGTTTTAGTATTAATTGATTGTGTTTATTATTCCTTTTGGTTTTTGATATCAATCCCTTGGGTTTAATATTATCCCTTCGATTCATCACCCATTCGGGTTTTAGTATTAATCCCTCGGGTTTATTATTCATTTGGTTTTATAATATCAATCCCTTGGATTTAATATTCCCTTAGGTTTATAATATCAATCATGGTCTACCATTGTCAATCATACCCAACCATGATCAACCATGTTTGAATGTCGCATTATGAAAAGGATTGTCTCACCATGACAATAAACCATGTTCTTTTTAGTATTTGAAATATTTATATTTTGGTTTTCCAATGTTGTGTTTATAAAATTAGTCCCTTGGGTTTAATATTATTCCCTTGGGTTAATAATCCCTTGAGGTTTTAGTATTAATCTCTTTGCTTTATTATTTCTTTGGGTTTATAATATCAATCCCATGGGTTTATAATATCAATCACTTGGGTTTAAAATACCAATGATGGTCAACCATTTTCATCATAGCTAACCATGGTCAACCATGGTTCAATTTTGCAATTAGACAAAGATTGTCTCACGATGAAAATAAACCATGTTGATTTTATTGTTTGTAATATTTATATTTGGGTTCAGAGATGTTGGGGTTTTAATATTAGTCCCTTGGGTTTAATATTATTCCCTTCGGGTCCATAATCTCTTGGGTTTATTATTAACTAAAACTTTATAAAATTAATGATGGTCAACCATAACCATCCATATTCAACTGTGGTTAGTCATGGTCTCATCTCACATGAGGAAACAAATTGTCTTGAGTTAGGGTTTATATACCTTGGGTTTATAATATTAGCCCCTTGGGTTTAATATTATTCCCTTAGGTTTATAATATCAATCATGGTCAACCATGTTTGAATGTTGCATTATGACAAAGATTGTCTCACCATGAAAATAAACCATGTTTATTTTAGTGTTTGTCATATTTATATTTAAGTTTACAAATGTTGTGCTTATAATGTTAGTCGCTTGGATTTAGTATTATTTCTGTGGGATCATAATATCTTTGGTTTTAGTATTAATACCTTGGTCTTATTATTCCTTTGGGTTTATAACATCTATCCCTTCACTTTATTATTCCCTTAGGATTATAATATAAATGGTTCTCAACCATTGTCAATCATAGCCAACCATGGTCAACCATGGTTCAATGTCGCATTGTGACAAAGATTGTCTCACCATGAAAGTAAACCATTGTTATTTTAGCATTTGTAATACTTATATTGAGTTTTACCAATGACGTGTTTTTAATATTAGTCCCTTGGGTTTAATATTATTCCCTTGGGTTGATAATCTCTCGGGTTTATTATTAACTTGGGTTTATAATACCAATCACGGCAAACCATAACAAAGCATGGTCAACTATGGTCAATCATGGTCCAATCTCACATTATGAAACAAATTGTCTCCACTTAGGGTTTATATACCTTGGGTTTATAATATTAGTCCCTTGGGTTTAATATTATTCCCTTAGGTTCATAACCCCTTGGGGTTTTAGTATTAATCCCTTGGGTATATTATTTCCTTGGCTTTATAATATCAATCGCTTGGGTTTCTTATTTCATGGTTAACCATGGTTTATTATTAAGTCAACCATGGTCAACAATGGTCCACCATGGAATTACAATATTTATCTTAGGGTTTATATACTTTGGTTTCATAGTATTAGAGCATTGGGTTTAATATTATTCCCTTGGTTTCATAATCCACCTAGGATCTTAGTATTAATACTTTTAGTTTTTTATTCCTTGGGTTTATAATATCAATCCCTTGGGTTTATTATCTTCTTAGGTTTCTAATATAATTCATGGTCAAACATTGCTAATCATAACCAACAATGGTGAGCCATAGTTGAATGTCTCATTGTTACAAGGATTGCCTCACCATGAAAATAAACCATGTTTATTTTATTGTTTCTAATATTTATACTAAGTTTTACCAATTTTGGGTTTATAATATTAGTTTCGTGGGTTTAATATTATTCCCTTGGGTTCATAATCCCTTGTGGTTTTGGTATCAATAACTTGGGTTTATTATTAACTTTGGTTTATAATATCATTCATGGTGAGATCTATGAATCTAGTGTGTTTGTAATATCGATCCATTGCATTTTTTCATCCCTTGGCTTTTTAATATTTATCCTTTGGATTAACTAATTCATTGCGTTCATAATATTAAATAATTAGGTTTAATAGTTCCTTGGGTTTATAATATTAATAATTCCTTTGATTTATTATTCCCTTGATTTTAAATTATTAATTATTAGGCATTATCCATTCAACCATGTTTATTTTAATATTTTTCATATTTATTTTAGGGTTTGTATACCTTGGGATTAATAATATTAGTCCATCTTGTTTAATATTATTGTACTAGTTCATAATCCCTTGGGTATACCTTTGGTTTATGTTTCCCTTATATTCATACTATAAATTGCTTGAGTTTATTATTAAATGGGGATTATAATATCAATAATGGTGAAACATAACCAACCATGGTAAATTGTGTTCAAAAGTGATCTCATACATTACTCAAAAAGTTCTCCACTTTGGGTTTATATACCTTGGTTTTATAATATTAAACCCTTGGGTTTAATATTATTCCCTTAGGTTCTAAATCCATTGGTGTTTTAGCATTAATCCTTTATTTTTATAGTATTAATAATTCCTTTGGATTATTAATCACTTCTCTTTATAATATTAGTCCCTTTGGTTTAATATTACTCTACTCTGTTGAAAATCCCTTGGAGTTTTAGTATTAATCCTTTGCGTTGTTGAATGGCATTGTAATGTCTCACAAAGAAAATAAACCTTGTTTATTTTAGTGTTTGTAATATTTACCTTTGGGTTTACTAATATTGGGTTTAAAATAGTAGTCCCTTGGTTTAAATATTATTCCTTTGGGTTCATAATCCCTTTGCTCCATGTGTTGTTGGTTTGAGAGCTCAATATGCAACAAATTGCAATGTCATGTACTATCCACACTAGGAGAAGGTCAAATTGCATAAAAAGTAAATAAAAAATAAAATTAAATAGGGTGAAAGGATTTTAATGAGTCAAAATAAAATAAAAAAATATAAAAACCAAATAGATTCATGGTATGAGATGTGGTATTGACCCATTGTAATGATAATTCTTGGTATTGACCCAAGGTATTCATGTGGACTCTAACCTTTTTAAAGGTGGAAATTAAACTAGACTAAATCCAAGTCTTATTGGGTTGAGAGCCAATATGGAAGAGATTGTAGTGTCATGTAGCATCACATTATGACCATGTCAAATTGCATAAAAAGAAAATAAAAAATAAAAATAAAATTAAATAGGGTGAAAGAATTTGACTCAGTCAAAATAAAATAAAAAATTATAAAAAACAAATTGAGATAGTGGTATTGACCCATGGTATTCATGTGGACAGTAACCTATTTAAAGATGGAAATTAAACTAGCATAGATCCATCGTAACTCCACACCTACTAAGTGCTACTTTGTGTTGATGCCTTTGGGTGCTTGCTAGATTTGAAAGTAAATATGGATGTATGCTGAAGATGGGGATATACTCTAAAGATGGATGCAGTCTAGTATCTATTGATCAAGCTTTCCTTACATTAGCTGATAAATGGCACTTCCCTTTTGTTCATGGGTTAAGTGATTAAATAGCAAAATATGGATATGATATGAATATCATATACTACAATATTTAGATGGCCCTAATGAACATTTTATTATTTATTATTGACCTTTGGATTGTGAAATATCTTAGTTAACCATGTGTTTTGATTTGATTCAAATTAGTGATCAGTTTTAGATTTATATGGATTGATTTTATATATAGAGTAAGTATTTTGACTAAGCATTAAACAATAAAGATAATTTTTTTATGACATGTGAACCAAGTAACTTTACTTTATGTAGAATGGTGTTGGTTGCCTAAATTATTCTTGGACACTTCCATTCTGGATTTATGATTTAACTTAACACAAAATATTGAACTTCATCTATAAAATATTGAAGTCACTAATTGCCTGGGTACATATTATAGAGATTTATTATTGAGATACATATTCCAAACCATAGTTACTAAAATAGCTTGTATTGATAAAAAAAATGGAAACACTAGTAGGTGTAGCTTTGAATTAAATACCATTAGGTATTGTGATTCTCTTTTGATGTTTACACCTAGACTTGTGGATGAGAGTTCATATCACTACTTTCAAGCCAAATGTGAAATTCATGGGAAACTTACTATATAAGGTTAGGAATGAAGAAAAACATCCAAAACATTTTTTATTGGTAAATTAGTTAAGGGAGGGTCTTATATCAATACATTTTTTTCTTTTCTCCATGTTTATAACATGGGAAACACTTATCCTTTACTTATGTATTTGGCATTTTTTTAACTTCGGTAATACCAATGAAATGTTTAATAAAAAAATACCTAAATTTAAACTTCAATATAAATATTTGGCTCTCTTAGGAACATAAATTGTTGTTAACATTTCATTTTTCATTATTCATATAAAACAATGATATTTAAAAACATTCACTAGTTGATATCTCTTTGACCTAATGTCTCTATCACTATGATTTTTATTCTTTTATTTTTATTTTTTATGAAATAAAGTAAAACATATGTATCACTAAGAAAAAATAAGAAAAATTAGGAAAACTTATAAAATTAAAAAAAACACAAATTTTAATATAAATAAGTATAAGAGAATACTTAGGAAACTAGTTTTGGTAGAATAGTTAAGAATTTTTTCAAAATTAAATTTTTTCAATATATTGTTTTCATTCTAATTAGAACTTGGTAACTATGTTCAAAATATCCAATGGATTTTAGAAGCTTTTTGAGTCATGCTACTTTCTATAAGACATTGATAACTTTTCTTTTGTTTATATTGCTTAATAAACATATTTTTTTAGAAAGAATATTGCTAAGTTTTGTTCCCAGGATTAAAATAAAAATGTAGTAAAATATATTTTACAACCAAATCTAATTGATCTAGAGTATAACCTTTCTAAGACTTTTATGATAACAAGAAAACCAAATATCTTGGTCATTTTATTTATTAGCAAAAATCTTAAATCTATTGAAAAGAAGTATGAAGTATCAAATTTGATTCTTAAATTATTTGACATAATTAACCTTAACAAGGATGGATAGTGACAATATATAGAAAAACTCTAATTAAAAGGTTATAAGAATTGTTGGGACTAGACCTCCTAGGGCAAGTCACAAGGATGAATAGTGAGAAAATAAGAAAATGCTAACTAAAAGAATAATTGCTACTAGATTGCCTTTCTAGAAATCCTTCTTAAAAAATAGTGTTAATATTGGACCTATGCCTACACTAAAGTGGATATTGGTGTTGTGCATAAAGTAAGATACAAAATAGGAGACTCCTCCCAGGTTCATCTTTAAAAAAAAAACACAATGTTTAGCTCTTGGCCTCCCAAAAGACCAATGATATCATACCCTTAAAATAAATCAGCCTAACTATCCAACATAACACTAACATTTACTAATGTTAAAACTTAAAATTTCAATTTTCTACCTCTTTAAAAAGATTTTTTAACACTTCTGGTTAAAAATTAGAATTTTAATTTTTTTACTCATTTTCAATGTTGTCTTAGTTATAGTTGCAAGTTGGGAGAAGACAATAGGCAGTAACTATCTCCATCTTGTTAGTCACTTCAGCTATTTTGATTTAGTTAGTTCATTTTAAGGCTTTTCTATTTGAATGTGTGTATAATGGCTTGATATATTTATTTTTTTATGATGTTTTTAAAATAAACTTATAATGTTTGGAAAAAGTTAACTAATTTTTTAAAAGAAACATATGTCAAAACCAGAAGATTACTACAATAGAATATGTCAAAACCAAAACATTATTAGGATAGAATTTAAAGAATAGAAAATATTTATTTATTTTTTTAGATTTTTAAAATTATAAACTTAATATAAAAGATCAGGTTTATTTCTTTTTAAATAAAGGTTATGAAAAACATGGTATAATAGAATAACTTCAAAATTTTCTACTTGATTATCATATTACTAACCAATAATAGTATATTATTTATATTGATAAGGGACATGGAATAATAATAATAATGAGCTTTATAATAATATATTATTTATATTGATTAGGCAAATGGAATGATATTAAGAAAAAAGAAGAATGTTGATTAGCAATATTCATATTTTAATATATATTTGTAAAAGAAATAAACTCACATTGATCTGGTTGTTGTGGAGTCAACTTTTTTTTAATCCATGTAAGATCTTGATAGATCTAAAATTAAAACGGCTAACTTATATAAAATTAAGCTATAGAACATAATAGCTATAAATTAGATCTCCTACTGAAAATAATGTGTGAAGTGAAATCATGACCAAAAAATTATGAAATGATAAAAAAATACCAAAATAATCCTCCAAAGAAAAATAAAAGTGAAGCATTGATCATCCAAGTAGAAATTTTAATCTTCTCTCCTAAAAAAGAAAAGTAGAGATTTTAATCTTATCTCCTAAGAGAAGAAAAGAGCGTGAGGTGAGGACCATAAAACTAAAAAAAAGCCTAACACCCGATGATGACCATGCAGAAGGGTTCCATAGACAAAAACAAGGGTCCTCTACATAGAATACCTGAAATATCACACACTGAAAAGTAGTAACTGGAGGTCTGCAGTAGCTTGGACGTGACAGATATTTTGGAATCGTTAGTAGTTCCGATCTCGGAATAGTAGTTGTTACGAGTGATTAGTCAGAGTTCCCGACTACTCACCCATAACGAATACTCCTACTCACCCATAACGAATACTCCTAGATCAGAATTGCCCATAAAGGGTTCCAGCGTATCTCTCACATTTAAACCACTGGGACCTATACGATACGACTTTTCACTATGTCTGATATCTCACCTATTCCATCTGGTCACGCCCAGAGGAACCCATAGCCCATCGAGCGAAGCTGTCTCCGGGAATCCTCACCCCATGCTCCTTTTTTGCGAACTATGATTAAAATCTCTAGTGGGAAGATCAAGGCCTCATTCCGGTTCGTGTATTCCTCTTTCGACGATCCATCCAGTTTTCTGCTGTCGTTCCAGAACCTTTTACCCATGATTTGTGCCCTCCTCTTTTCACCCAGCTTCTCTCAGTCGGAGATATAATTAAGAGAGACCCAACTTTTACCCAGTCGATCTAAAGATGACGTTGGTATCCTATATGATTACCTAGATATATATAATTTTGGTTGGGGTTTCCGTATATTCCGTTGGTTTCCTATTCTCATTACATATATATTTATTATCATTTTAGTTGGCATTTCCTTATTTTCCATTGGTTTCCTATTCTCCTTACATATATATTTATTATCATTTTAGTTGGGGTTTCCGTATTTTCCCCGAGGTCGCCTGCTCGTTATTGCCGTTCCTGACTATTCATCGTTGAGATATGCCCATGGAGTTTTTTCTGGTAGCCGGCTTAGGGGACGCGAGTTAATTAACTAGTTGCCATCTTAGAGTTTGCCGAATTTAGTACCGATTGAGAAAGAGTATCGGGGAAGATGTCGTAAGAAATACTTGAAGCGGTGCGGTGACCTTGTGCAATATAGGATTCTCTGAGATTGGCTCAAATTATGCCGATATGAGATTGACTACCATTCATGACTTTGTCCTTGGGTTGTTATGACGCTAACACGGGGTTGTTATCGAGTTGTTTGTGCTGAGGATACCCTACCAATTTTTGTTTTCACATCATTGCATAAAGTAGAAAAATAAGATTATCTTAAATCTATTTTTTTTAAATTCACTTTAATTCCACATTTACCACTCGCTAAAAGGGTTTGATTCTTTTTAATATATGTATATGAAAATTTATGTAATAAGATCACTTCTAGCATCAAGGATGAGTAGAGCATATTTTTAAAGGCATTTAGGAGAATTGACAACAACTTCTCATTACTAAGGTGCTTTAGTTATTAGAGCTAGACAAGTTGAGCTAACCAACCAGGGGCTTAGCTTACCTCAATTTTATTTTAATTATTAATTTTGTTTTTCTACTTAGTTTAATAATTTTATTAATCAATATTATTGATCTAAGGGTGTAAATTGAATAATGCCAGCCAATTATGAATGAATGAAATTCAAAGTGATAACCTCCATGCATATGTAAATCAAGTGTTTAAACCCTCATACAATTAATTTTTTACCAAATGATGAATAAAAAATTACTATGGTTCTTATTTATCTCCACTTATGTGAGATTAGAAACAATTAAATTTTAAAAATAGTGCCAAACAAATTGAAACTAATGTGTGTTTATAATTAAATAAAAGAAGTAGTGCCAAACAAGCATTGAAACTCATGTCTATTTGCTTTCTCAAATTATGAATGTTGAAACTTGGAGGACAAGATTTCGTGCCCTATCATACAAGTTATGCTACTAAGTGTTAATATTCTACTTATGGGCCTTTTTCATAAACGTGGTTGTCTAATGGCCCTATGATGAAAAGGATACAAATGGCATGTCAGTCATTTAGACATTTGTGCAAGATTGACCTAAAATGTAATTTATGTCATCTAGAAACAATTGTAAGAAATAATCATTCATAGTTTAAACATACAATTAATGAAACATAATTTTTTAGTTTGGCTTACCAGATTATGCCCTTACCTTTGGTATTGTTGACCCATCCCACTACCTTGAATTAGTGAGTTGGGTGAGTAGGAGATTGGACATGGCCTAGCTCTTTAAGTTGCCACAAGAGGAAATGAGAGCCTAATTGGTTAGACTTTTTAAATTGTTTTTTTTGTTCTTCTTCAAGCATGACCATGATTAATTGAATAATTGTTTCATGTTTGTGTGTCTTTATGGGTTTGTGGTTTTGATTCTATTTTTTAATTTTTGTTTTGGCTTGGTTTTGGTTTTCTTTTTCAGTGTTAGTCTAGAGTGAGCTCTAGTTGGTTGTTGTTTATGAGGCATAGGAGGTTGGATATTGATGCAAGAGCATGTGACTCAGAGGGAAAAGTTTCTCAACTTATTCCAAAAAATAAAGGGAAAAGTCTCTGAACTTATTCCAAAAAATAAAATAAAAATCTACAGGCAAGGGAGTGGCGTCCTTTAGTTTCTATGTTTTTTTAGTTAAAAAATAGGAACCTGGTAGAGAATAAAACATGTACATTTTTCAGTTAAAAATAGCATAAAAGTAGACAATAAAACATGCTATCTTTTTTCTCAGTTAAAAATAGCATGAAAGTAGAGAATAAAACATGCTATCTTTTCACACATAAACAAGTTGTAAAAAACCTTAAATTACTGTGTAAAAAGTTTTGCTTTTGTAATAGGTAAGGTTTGGTAGGACCTATCCATATGAATAATAAATAAATTGGCGCTCAACCCTTGTATAGGGAGGCGGTGCTACAAGGATCATTATGAAAATTATCCGGTGTTTCTAGCCATGGTTTTCTTATAAAATATTTGTATAATCTATTAGCCTGTGAATTGATAGCGTCGAGGCTTTTTATTGTTTCTCACGTTAATCATATTTTGCACTTTCAATTATGTGCCACAGGCTTTAATATGGATTGGAAGTCGCTCTAATTAGTTTGCATGTGGTATAGCTAACTATGTATAAGCATGGCTACGGTGTATGTGAATTAAAAGCCACCCTGCTTGTAAGTTGAAGCAATTATTGGCACATTTTTCCAGTTTCTTTGTGTTAAAACTAAACTGGGGATGGTGTGAACAGAGCCCGTTGGTGTAGTGAGATTTCAGATTACCCAAGCGGATTTTTATAAGGGTCAGATCCATAAGCTTGTTAAAGGCTTGTTTCAAGAAAGGTCTTCATCTGAAGAGGAATAGTTCAATACGCTCGTATGGTTGATGCTTTACAAACTGTAAGGATTGAAGGTTTTGGAGCATTGTATAGGGGCGCGGTTCCGAATTCAATGAAGGTGGTGCCGTAAAATTTATTTTCATGTGGGGATATTCGGAGAAGTTCTTTGATTTGTTCCAAGGAATAAACTATCTTCATTTTTGTTTATTTGTGTAAAATGGGGCCGTTATTTTCTTAATGACTTTATCTATATCTTTGAAGGCATATCCTATCATTAGATTGTAGAAGTTTAGAATGCTCGAAGATCAATAATCTTGTAATTGAGACATTGGAGTTAGCACATTCTACCAGTTTTGCTTTGCCGAGGAAACACTATAGGTCGGGGAGCATAATAATATACAAGACAGTAGAAAGCCGAAGGTCGGGGACCAAAATAATATACAATACAGTAGAAAGCTGCCAACAGAGAATTTGGATACATAACTCTTCAATAAAACCTACCATAGTATTTTGGCATAATTCTTTTAGAATTATCGCGAGAAGGGAATAAAGCCTCTACTTGTCAATTAAGCAAAGTTCGTGGGTTTTAAGTAAAATAATGAAGGTGTCACTTTAATGACTCATACTCATGAAGACGCTTCAACGGAAATTGAGGCTCATGTTCACGAGATTGCTGTCACATTAGGGAGATTGTCTGTAACGCCTACACCCAGTCCATCATTAGTGGTATGGCAGCCATCAACTCACATTGAATTGAATCTCAAGAGCAGTAGAACAATGGCTTTCAGAGTTAAAAGAGGATGAGGACGTGGTGGAAGAGGACGGCCTCTTCCCAATGCTGAAATAATGGAAACCATAGAAGAGCTGCGAGCTAGATTGGATGCGTTAACTTCAGAGAGAAACATAGATGATGGCGATGTCACTGAACCTGAAATTGAAGCTACAGAGGAGGAAGATGTACACGTTACTCCTGAGATGAGGTTCTTTAAGTTAGTGTTGAAATCTACAGCCACGCCATGGAACCAATTAGTACCGGTATACCAAGGAGGACTAAATCGAGAAGAATTGATCGACTCGATTAATAGCATGGAGAAATTCTTTGCTTATGAAGAAACTGAAGATGAGAAGAAAGTAAAGTTTTTTGTCACCAAATTAAAAGGCCATGCAATGCTCTGGTGGGATGGTGTGCAGGCGGAAAGGAGGAGACATGGTAAGAAGCCAATCAAGAATTGGAGCAAAATGGTAGCAAAGTTAAAAGGTAAGTTTTTGCCAAGTAATTATTAGCAAACATTGTTTAGGCAAATGCAAAATCTTAGACAAAGAGCTTTAACAGTGAAAGAATATACATAAGAGTTTTATAAAGTGAGTATAAGAGCTCGAGAAGCCCAAGACACAGATGAGAAGGTGGCTAGATATATGAATGGCCTCACAATGGACATTCACGATCAGATAAGTCTGTTGTCTCCTAAAACAGTAGAAGAAACTTATCATATAGCGCTGAAAGCTGAGGAAAAACTCATGAGGAAGCAGTTTGTGAGAGGGAGAGGGACTTTGAGAGGAAAAGAAAGTCAAGGTGATAGTGGAAGATCTACAACACCTAAAGAAGGAGCTAGCAGTAGCTCAACCCAGCATGCACCCAGAGGAGGTGATGCAAGAGGCAGAGGGAGTTTTTCTGGAGGAAGATGAGGCAGAGAAATAAGATGTTACAGATGTAATAAGCTGGGACATAGAGCTTTTGAGTGCCGAGAGAATGCAGAAACAAAGCAGAGGAATGCAATTGTTGCTCCAGCTGAGGAAGAGGCACCAGTGGCAGCAGTACCAGAAGAAGAAAATACACCAGAAAGAGGAGAATCTCTGGTAGTTAATAAAGTTCTGCTTAAGCCAACAAAGGAGATGGCTGAACCACCACAAAGGAAGACTTTATTCAGGATAGTGTGCAAAGTCCAAGGAAAATGTTGCGAGATGATCATTGATAGTGGCAGCACTGATAATTTGGTTTCCACAGAAGTAGTGGACAAATTGAAGCTGAAGACAATGAAGCAACCAACACCTTATAAAGTGTCATGGTTGAAAAAGGGACATCAACTGTTGGTAAGTGAACAGTGTGAAGTGGAATTTCAAGTGGGCAAGTACAAAGATAAAATTGTTTGTGATGTGATGCATATGGACGTGTGTCACATATTACTTGGAAGACCTTGGCAATATGACAGAGGAGCCATACATGACGGGAAGAGAAACACCTACAAGTTTGGAAAGGATGGTGTCCATCATACATTGTTGCCTTTGCAAGAAGAAGATGGACCGGGACAAAAGACTGATCCAAAAACTCTATTACTTGGAGGAAAGGAATACTTGGAGCAGATAATGGATGTACAGTTGAGAGGGAAAGAACTCAAAGCAGCTGAGTTGGAAGAGGTGGTTTCCATTGGTGAAATAGAGGAGAAAATCATTGATGATTTCTTGAGTTATTGGGTAAATCCAGATCAGCTGGATAATGTAAAACCGTGTATTTTTGTAGCTGACAATTGTAATGTGATTACAAGTTTTACTGAGGAGGATGTTGAATCTTGTAAAACTGTTACAACACAAGAGGAAGTTCTTATGGATGCAGAAGAAGTGGATCAGTCTGTAGCACGGATAAGTGAAGCAACACTTGAGACTGTTGAACTTGGTGATTTTCAAACTGAAAGTTTGTGTGTGAATGCAGGGAATATAAGTGATGATGCTATGCTTCAACAATGCCACAGAGAAATTGCATTGTTGGAATACTTGTTGGAGAATCCAGAGTATGACACGGAGATTGCAGCAGATGAAAGAGTTCAGTACAGTGAACGAGTGCAGAAAGATGTCATGGAAGCAGATGATATGAGAGAAACACTGGTTGACAGTCTTGAGAATTCTTCATAGGGTTCTTTAGAAAGTTTGGATCAGCATACTGATGTGCTCATAGTGGAGGAGGATTACGAACATCATACTGGAATGCTGGCAAAGGAGTACAAGGCACTCATGCCTTATGATTTTTGTTCTAACAAGTGTTTTGTGAATGCATGTATTGTTGCAGAACATTTGACTCAGTTGAGTAGTCAAATGAAAGGAGAAGAAGTTTTCTGTTCCAGAAGACAAGAGGGTATGGATGATCGGGTGGCAGTCAGAATAGAAACAAGCATAGAACCAAGAAGTCAGCGAATGACACTACAAACTGAGCAAGTTGTCTTAGCTCAGTAGGCAGCAAGAAATCAACAACTTGAAGATTTATTGGACAAGGAAATTGAATTAGTTAGAATAATCATGTTGAAAGTGTCTCAGAGGAAGACATCAACAAGGAAGAGAAGCAACAAAAGTAGTAGCAAAATGACAACAGGGACAGATTGTGAAAGTGCAACTAGTGGAGCAAGACATCATAAGATATGGATACTTGGAGAAAAGCAGCAAGCAACAACAGATTATGACTTGTAGAACAAAGTGAGGGATCTTGGAAGACAAGGAGAAAGACTTAAAATGCATGATCAGGAGATCATGATCATTTTCAACCTTGGGAGTCTCATGCAGGAGCATGTGACTCAGAGGGAAAAGTCTCTCAACTTATTCCAAAAAATAAATAAAAAATCTACAAGCAAGGGAGTGGGGTCCTTTAGCTTGCAGTTTCTATGTTTTTTTAGTTAAAAAATTGGAACGGGGTAGAGAATAAAACATGCTACCTTTTCACAGATAGACAAGTTGTAAAAAACCTTAAATTACTATGTAAAAAGTCTGCTTTTGTAATAGGTAAGGTCTGAGAAGAGCTATCCATATCAATAAAAAATAAATTGGCCGCCATTCTTGCTAGAGGGAGAAGGTGCCAAAAGGATCATTATGAAAATTCTCTGACATTTCTAGGAATGGTTTTCTGATAAAATGTTTGTATAATCTATTATCCTGTGAATTGATAGCGTGGAGGCATTTTACTGTTTTCCACGTTAATCATATTTTACACTTTCAATTATGTGGCACATGCTTTAATATGGATTGGAAGTCGCTATAATTAGTTTGCATGTGGTATAGCTAACGATGTATAAGCATGGCGACGGTGTATGTGAAGTAAAAGCCACGGTGCTTGTAAGTTGAAGCAATTATTCACACATTTTTCCAGTTTCTTTGTGTTAAAACTAGTCGTATAGGAGATGTGTGGCCGAGAATAGAACTGGCGACGGTGTGAATGAATTGAACCATACAATTAATAGCCTCTATGCTCGGTGCTACATGGAATTAACGCGCGTTGGAGTAGTGAGATTTCAGATTACCAGAGCGGATTTTTATAAGGGTCAGATCCATAAGCTTGTTAACGGCTTGTTTCTAGCAAGGTCTTCATGTGAACATGAATACTTCAATACGCTGGTATGGTTGATGCTTTACAAACTTTACGGATTGAAGGTTTTGGCGCATTGTATAGGGGCATGGTTCCAAATTCAGTGAAGGTGGTGCCGTCAATATCAACCGCTTTTGTGACATATGAAGTTCTGAAGGATCTTCTCGGTGTGTAGTTGGAAATTAAGGATTAAAGAAATTTTCTTTTCACGTGGGGATATTCGGAGAACGTTCTTTGATTTGTTCCAAGGAATAAACTTTCTTCATTTTTGTTTATTTGTGTAAAATGGGGCCGTTATTTTCTTAATGGCTGTATCCATATCTTTGAAGGCATAACCGATCATTAGATTGTAGAACTTTAGAATGCCCGAAGATCAATAATCTTGTAATTGAGACATTGGAGTTAGCATGTTCCAACAGTTTTGCCTTGCCCGGGAAACACTATAGGTCGGGGAGCGCAATAATATACAA
This sequence comes from Pinus taeda, assembly GCA_000404065.3. Lineage (NCBI taxonomy): Eukaryota > Viridiplantae > Streptophyta > Pinopsida > Pinales > Pinaceae > Pinus > Pinus taeda. The sequence goes on from APFE030403845.1 coordinate 32,390, forward strand.
GACAGTAGAAAGCCGCCAACAGAGGATTTGGATACATAATTCTTCCTTAAAACCTACCATAGTGTTTTGATGTAATTCTTTTAGAATTACCCCGAGAAGGGAATAAAGCCTCTACTTGTCAATTAAGTGAAGTTCGTGGGTTTTAAGTAAAAGAAAGAAGTTGTCAATTTAATGTCTAATACGCATGAAGATGCTTCAAAGGAAATTGATGCTCATGTTCAGGAGATTGATGTTAGATGAGGGAGATTATCCTTAACACCTACACACACACCATCATATATAGTTGCTTGGGACTAGGAGGGAGAGGAGGCGGGATCTTGTTGGTTGAGGATAGGAGGGAGGATGATGAGAAAGAGAAGAGAAGATAACATGGGACGGGATCCTATAGGGGGTATGCAAGTTTTTGTTTTTTATTTGTATTTTACGATGGTTTTGTTATGCATATTTGTTTTCCATCTTTAGCCTACATCCATATTTAGCCTACATCCATATTTTGATTCAAATCTAGAAATCACCCAAAGGCATCAAAGGAAGGTAGCACTTGATAGATGTGGAGTTAAGATTGATCCTTAAATAGGTTACAATCCACATGAATAACATGGGTCAATATCAAGTATTATCGTTACCATGGGTTAGTACCACTATCTCATCCCATTAAGTTATTTGTTTTTATATATTTTTATTTTATTTTGACGCAGTAAAATGCTTTCACCTTAATTAATTTTATTTTTTATTTTTTATTTACTTTTTACGCAATTTGACCTGCTCATAATGTGGATGGTACATGGCATTACAATCTCTTCCATATTTCTCTCACAACTTAACAACACATGAACCCAAAAATAATCTAAGAAAAAAATTATTTTAATGTGGCTTTGTTATGTGTTTTTTAGTAAACACTAATTACCGACTTACCATCATTTTTAAGCACTATTACTATGGCTGAACCCCCCTAGTAGTTGAGTTGGCCTTGCTAATTGAGTAGGGTGTAGCTATAATTATTCTATATGTGAAAGTGGTGGTGGCTAAGTTGATTTTGTGTTTTTCTAGGTGTGATTGTTGATACATAGGTGAATAGTTTTAGTGGGGTAGCTATGTAAGGTATCATTGTTCATACTAGATACCATAGTGATAAACAATATTTTTTCAAAAAATGGTTCCAGGAATTTTGAGGTCCCCTAAGAAAAATAACAAATTAATGGTTAGAAATAAAAATAGCATTCATGTCCTTAGATAATAAAAAAAAAAGTTCATGTCCATAGAGACAGTTCAATAAGTGTTAGTGTTATGAAGTATAATGTAAATCATGAGATTTAACATTGAAATCCTAGTGAGTGAAGCCAGCCAAGACTAAAATAAAACAAGTTATAATTTTTTTTAAAGGAAAAAGAGAAAAGTAAAATTTTTATTATATTTTTGGCTTATGTTCTTGTAGGTTTACTCAAATATTAAGTGTATACTTTTTTTACATGCATAATTAGATTTCATAATCAACTCATACCTACCCATAGATCCAAATTTAGAAAATAACTGAAAAGCTTGTGTTGAATACACTTTTTATTTTAATTTTTTCTAGGTGGGTCTACTCTTGAATATGTGGAGTGGGTTCTAGTTGGATATGGAATTTAATTCCACATATAATTAAATATATAGTTAAACCTTCATTATAACTACAATGATCATCCAATTGGATATACAATTAATATTTGAGTATAAGTACAATAATATAAGCTCAAGATACAGTTAAAAAAAATGTTTTCTTCTTTTACCTCCAAAATATTTTCCACTAACATGATATTGAATCCTATTCAATATGTCAAAGTTAATTTTAATACTACATTTTTGGTTGTGAGGGGCATTTTTTAAGTAAAAATTTCCATAATGTCAACATCTTTGTTTCTAAGGATAAATTTGTACCTATTGTGGAGGACATCTTTTCCAAGAGATACTATAATTTTGAAATTGAGGTGGACACTAGTAATTATTGTAGAGATGGGATATGTTTTCATGTAACATTACATTTAATAATACTAAAATAATATTTAAATTAACAAATTAGCAAATGAAAATTACAAAAGAAATTAAAGTTGGTCATTATGATATACTTCAGTTTCCACCTTTCTTTTACATAACTTTATATGTAGACATAAAGTAATTGAAAGTAACAAAAGAGGATGAAATAATATCTTGACTACTTGATATGGAAATGTGTAAAATAAATCTAATTTAATGACAATAAATAGTCTTAATGATATTACATGATGTGCTATGCATTCTAGGTTCACATTATTTATATAAAGTTTTATGTAGGATGAATTCAAAGGGAACAATACAACTTTCTATAATATTTTTGGTTAATACAACAAAGCTTAGTGATGAGTGTATCACAACTTTGTTGAACATTTATACTAAATCACAACCTTGTTGAACATTTTTGCTAAAGATAGAATTAAGAACACCCACATTCTTTAAATTTTCCAAATTAACATAAAAATTTAGGATTCAATTTTCTTTAGTGTTTTATTTGAATTACACATTTTTTTTTTCATCTGGATTACTTTTATGATAAGGAAGCTTCATAGATACTTTTTATAGTTGTTTACAATCCCACATTTTTTAACTAATAGTCATGTGGAATAAACTTGTTTCTTCACCATACCAATCATGGCCCACCTAAAATTATGTGATGTTTTCCTTTGAAAAAATAGTTTGTAATACCACAAATTCCATAGAATACACCACTAGTCTACACATGCTATTGCATCATCCAATACACATTCAAGTGTAATTTTGGACATATCACCTAGCTTTCAAGTGAGTGGGAGAGGAATGGAGATCACGGAACAATAGTTAATCAATGGTTTTCCTAGTTATTATGTTAATGGCTAATCCTAAATCAATTAAAAAGTTTGGGACAAGGGTTTCAGAAACATGGAATCAAACAGGAAGGCTACCAAGATCCATAGATTTTTCTATGAAGGGGTAGCATCATATAAGTTTTACTATTTTTATTGGATATTTTTTCGTACCATATTTTACTGTTGGTTTCTTTAGACAAATATTACTCGTATTTTTAACAAACATTGGTAATTATATAATGGTTTGTAAACAAAAACTTTGATGTATACATTCTTCATTTTAGCATGAAGTCATATCTATACCAAGAAATTTATTTATTTGCTTTAATGGGCCTTCCTAATCTCAAATTTATGTGTTATAAATTTAACAAGGATCATAATAAATCCCAGTAAGGTGGTTATAAATAGGTTGAGTTACTTTATTCTTTGGGTTGGGTAATACTTAGGCAAGTAGTAGAGTTGGTATTGGCAATTGAGTAGGATGTAACTATAATTATTGGGTATGTGAAAGTGGTGTTGGCTAAGTTCATTTTTTCTTTTTCTAGGTGTGATTGTGATGCAGGGTAGACCTGCAAATACCAGGATCTTTTAAACACTATGCTATCAAACATGCATCTCTAGAACCTCCAAATAAAAACCTCATTACAATGGAATTTCGCATACTATCATTTGCATGCATGAAAGCTCCTTTTCGAAAGCAATTTAGGCAGTAGCTTACTGCACATGACGAGGAACCCTTCCCTTTTCACATGTTATAAAGGCTCTAGTGCCCAACACCATCAATCAATTTGTTCTTCTAATTGTTCTGATAGAAGCATGATCCTCTTTGTATCCTTCACGCACTGCAAGTTTGCAAGTTCAAGATCTGAATCAGACAATAGATAACGCTTCATAAAACCAAGTTCCAAATCCTTTGCCGTGACTGGCAATCCGTGAACATAGATAAACTGCGCAAATCCAAAACTTCGTTCACATTCCACTCGAAACTCCCTCCAGGAACTAAAGCTGGTATGTCCCTCCTGCCGCAATAGTTCCTCGATCTTTGAATTGGTTTAAGTCCCGCTCATTCCCCAGCGTACCACTTCTTTATGCTTCCAACGACAAAAATAAAAGGCAGAAAGGGTGTTGATGCCAATGCTGCACCCCAGGTCTGCAAAACGCAATGAGGCTCCCTTCGAAACAGGTTCATGGAGACTGCAGATGAATAGAATCGATCTAATGATTAAGTTCCAAAGGCTCTCATTCGTATAGTTTATGAAAATCTTTTCAAAATTGTTCTTGTTAAAAGACCCAAATCCATAGATATCCAGAATACTTTGGATCTGCCCGTGCATTGTTTTCCCGCTTCCAGTTCTCAGATGCTCTTCAAGCCAGTCAAATAAATTTGCATATATTGCCTTTGCTAATGCATCTCTTGCATCTATAGCCTGAGAATGAGTAAGCCTCTGCACAATGTCTTTGTTTCGAGCTCAAATCCTTAAAGAATTGTTGTTAAACTCCAAATTAACCCCAAGCGAGTCGTATCTGCATTTTTGCAAAATTCAAAAACCTGTATGACGACTTTACAGGGTCTAAATTGTCACTAATATTCGAGGGTTTGAATGGAGATCTATACCATTTGGGGTTAGCCGTGGCTCCTAGGAAACAAATGGTTTCCCTGGCCTTCTTTAGTAAACTCGCAATTTACTTATACAAAATTTTGTCTCCTTGGAATCGATCCATTGAGATCGATTTGTTAACTCCACGACTTCAATTAAGGCGCAGTCTAATTTGTTAACTCCACGATTTCACACAATTTCATATAAAACAAACAGTCATTCACACCGCGTTTGATTCGATGTCTTCACAACCAAATTATATGAAATGTGTATTCAACTTAAAATCTAGTTACAAAAATATTCCACCACTTAATGAATCGAACCCCACAATTCTGAAAACACACTATTTTTACATTAACAAATGCAAATAAATACTTACAAACTTTCTTCATGGCCAAATATTCAACAGTCGTGGCCTTACAATTTGCTGAAGGCTTAGAGCCTTGCTGTCCAAGCCTACTCTCAATCTCACTCACTCACACCCCTCTCATCTTCCATGCCTTTGAGGCTTCATAATTTAATAAACTTAGCATGATAAAAAAAAAAAATCCTAAAATCACTCAACTAAAAGCTCTAAAGTTCTACATGCAATGCATTCATATGACAAAAAGCCTCTTGAGGCTTTATTCCATCTTTCCTTGTTTTAAAATAGAAAAGCTTCCTTATCACTTAATGATCCACATCCATTCGTTTTATGCCTAAAAGCTCTCCCTAGTTTTATTTATTTATTTTGAGAATATCTAATTAAATCACACTTAAAAGCCTATATATTAAATTGACTTGGAACTTAGGAAATTAATTCCACAAATGCATGACCCCCTATGTCTACTATTTACAATATGTTCCCTATGGCTGAATGCTCCTGCATTAGACTCCCAAGGTAGAAAATATTCATGATCTCCTGATCATGTGTCTTTTGGTCTTGGTTTTCCTGGATCCCACACTTTGTTCCGCAAGTCATCATGTGCTATTGGTTGTTTCCTTTCTCCCGGTTTCCACACTTTATGCTGCATCGCTCCACTGAATATGCTCTCGCAATCTTTTGTTTTCTTACTTTTGCTGCTTCTCCTTTCTTTTATCGGTCCTCGCCTCTTCCACAATACTTTCATCATTATTCGCTTCATCAGTTAAATTTCATTGTCTAACAAATTCTCTCTAGCATCTTCAATAAGACCTGTACTCACAAAGCAATTGTTAGAGTAAAAGATATAAGGCTTCAGTGCCTTGTTTTCCTTTGCCAGCATTTCAGTACGCTGTTCTGAATCCTCCTCCACTATCAGCACATCAGTATGCTCATCTGAACTTTCCAAAGAATCCTCTGAAAAATTCTTAAGACTGTGAACCAGTCTTTATCTCATATCATTTGCTTCCATGACATCTTTCTACACTCGTTCACTGTACTGAACTCTTTCATCTGCTGCAATCTCCCTGTCATACTTTGGATTCTCCAACCAGTATTCCAACAATGCAATTTCTCTGTAGTATTGTTGAAGCATACCATCATCATTTATAGTCCCTGCATTCACACAAAAACTTTCAGTTTGAAAATCACCAAGTTTAACAGATTCAACTGTTGCTTCACTTATCTGTGCTTCAGACTGATTCTCTTCTTCAACATCCACAAGAACTTCCTCTTGTGCTGTAACAGTCTCACAAGATTGCACATCCTTCTCAACACCTATAATACAATTGTCAGCTATACAAACACAAGAGTTCACATTATCCAGCTGATATGGATCCACCCAATAACTCAAGAAATCATCAATGATCTCCTCCTCTCTTTCATCAATGGAAACCTCCTCTCCTAGCTCAGCGGCTCTGAGTTCTTCCCGTCTCAACTGTACATCCATCATTTGCTCAAGCTTCCTCAACTCCTCTGTTAACGCCATGCTTATCTGTAAATCTCTTTTCTTTTGTAGCCTTTGCCACTTCACTCTCTTCCTCATCAGTAAACCATGCCTCTGGTCTTTCACATTTTCCCGTAACAACTTCATCAATAGCTCAAGATGAACTGCTATCTTAGCTTTCTCTTTCTCATACTCTTCCTGAGTCAACTACTGTCTTATGCCATTTGCCTTCGCATATTTCTTCTCTTTTCTACTGTGGCCTCTTTCTGAACCTCTTCTCTCTCCTTTAGGACTTTCAATAGTCACCTCCTTAGCCATGAGTTCCTCACCTATGAGTTGCATGAAGCCTCTACCACAACAAACTCTCTTGGTACCACTTACCTCACCAATCCTTCCCTCTAGATCTCGTCTTTTGGTAATCATTGGTCCTCTGCTGGAACCTTTCAAGCATCCTCTACTGCTCCTGTAGGCTTCTCTCATCTGCAACTTTATTCAACCTCTGTTGAATGTTTAGGTTCTGCCACATTCACTTAGAATCCCTTTCCAGACTCCTTTATCACTGCACTCTAGCTGTGATCTACTTCTTCCCGCTGAGATTTCTTCACTATGCGTGTAAATCAAATTATCCAAGCATAACCTTTAACCGAGAGATAAATAATACCTGTGAGCTCACCTTTCAATATCTTGTTGATCTTGTTTCACTTCCTCAACTGCACTACATCTCTTTGCTTCAACATTCACGAGTTCCAAAAATCTAATATTCATTCATCACATGCAATTAACTTAACTTAAAAACATGAACCTTCAAACAGAACTATTCTAGCTCTGAGGGGGAGGAGCGTGCCAGAAGAATTATTACTACATTTTCCTCTCAGCGCTCTCATGAGTAAGCGATTTCCTATTGTTATGGATGCATGTATGCAATAACTTAATTTACTGTGTATTGAAAGGTTGGGTCGCCTTTCTACTCTTCTGCTTGATGTTTATTGTGTGTGTTTGAAACAATTTGAGTTGTTTCCTTGTAGTAGCAACGACTGCCTACACGTCTGCCTTGTTTCCTTGTGAGCCAATAGTTGTGGTTCAAACCCGGGCCATCAACAATAAAATAACAAACTTCTTTGCTGCAGATAGACTAGGAGCCGATAGCCTACAACACGTTCCTTGATTCTGAGGTTATCAGAAACCGTCACCACAATTAAGTGGTCACAGTTACACCTACGCATAACCGATTTCTCTCCATTTGGATGGTTTGTAATAGTGGCGATTGCTCGATGATATTCAAGGCCTCATTAGATTGGAATGAAAGTCTATTGAATTGCTGATCAATAATTTGGTTACATCATAATAGAACCTTATGCCTAAAAGCTCTCCCTAGTTTTATTTATTTATTTTGAGAATATCTAATTAAATCACACCTAAAAGCCTAGATATTAAACTAACTTGGAACTTAGGAAACTAATTCCACAAATGCATGACCCCCTATGTCTACTATTTACAATAATTTCCCTTTGGGATGAATGCTCCTACATCAGATTGTTGATACATAGGTGAATAATTCTAGTGGGGGTGGCTATGAGAGGTATCATTGTTCAGACTAGATACCAAAGTAATAAGCAATACTTTTTCTAAAAATGGTTTGAGGAATTTTGAGGTCCCTAAGGAAAATAACAAATTAATGCTTAAATAATATAATCAAAATTCATGTCCTTAGATCATACAAATAAGAGCCATACCCATAGGGAGAGTGCAATAAGTGGCACTGTTATGAAGTAAAATGTAGATCATCAGATTTAACATTGAAATCTCCATGAGTCAAGCCAACAAAGAGTAAAATAAAATAAGATTTATAATTCTTTTAAACAAAAAAAGAGAAAAGTAAATTATGTTATTACATTTTCCGCTTATCTTCTTGTAGGTTTATTCAAATATTAAGTGTATACTTTTTTTTACATGCTTAATTAAATTTCATATCCAACTAATACCCACTCATAGATTTAAAGTTAAAAAAGACATGAAAAACTTGTGTTGAACACAGTTTTTATTTTCATTTTTTCTAAGTGGGTTGTAGGTGAATATGGAATATAATTCCACATCTAAATAAATATATAGTAGAATTTTGAGTATAATTACAATGATCATCGAGTTGAATATACAATTAAAATTTGAGTATAAGTAGAGTAATATAAGATGAAAATATAATTCAGAAAAAATGTTTTCTTCTTTTCCCTCCAAAATATTCTCCCCTAAGATGATATTGAATCCTATTCATGATTTAAAGTTAATTTTGATACTACATTTTAAGTTGTGAGGGGCATTTTTCAGGTAAAAATTCCCATAATCTCAACATATTTGTTGTTAAGGATAACTTTGTACCCACTGTGGAGAACATATTTTCGAAGAGATACTATAATTTTGGAATTGAGGCATACACTACTAATTATTGTAGAAATGAGATATGTTGTCATGTAACATTACATTTAATAATACTAAAGTAATATTGAAATTAAAAAATTAACAAATGACAATTGAAAAAAAATTAATGTTGGTCATTTTAATATACCTCAATTTCCACATTTATTTTACATATCTTTACATGTAGATATGAGGTGCTTGTAAAAAAGAAAAGATGAAGAAATTATATCTTTTGCTACCTAGTATGGAAATGAGTAAAATAAATCTAATTTAATGACAAGAAATAGTATTAATGATATTACATGATGTGCAATGCATTCTACTTTCTATATAT
>APFE030403848.1:0-13263 GCA_000404065.3 Pinus taeda
GTTTCGTCCATCATCTTCTCCTCCGGCAAGACCCAATTGAGAAATTGTCTTTTCAAATTGTAGTCAAGTCTCAAACCAGACTAATTGAGTTCGCACTCTGGCCCGAATTGCACATACCCTCTCTAAACATTGTTAAATTGTTCTTACAAATGGAGTAAGTATGTATTTACCGCATTTAATAGTTTCCCTTGTTTTAACTCCATCTATTTTATTATATCCGGATTCTCTATTGGTTTCTTTTTTCCCAGTAAATTATTATTATTATCCCGAGATGCTCCACTATTTTTGTTTTTACAATTAAATTATTATTATTATCTCTTTTTAATATAAATAAATTAAACAAAAAATATAGTGAATTCTCTCATGGTATTTTTTATATATAAAAAGAAATGTGTTTACTTCACATTGTATATATTTTAAATTATTAACTTCTGTATACATATATAATATAAATTTGTATTTTTTATAATCATATATTTATTTATTTATTTTTTATTATAAAATTGCATTCAGTTCTGTTTATGATTAAATATATGTTTTTGGTGTAAGGTAATATGAATTTGTTCTTTAATTTATGTTGATTATTATTTTTATGTAAATCTTCCTATTTCTAAATATGAAAATGTATATTTATTTAACATACATTTCAATATTTCAAGGCTATTATTACTTTATCAAAAACATAATGTTACAATGTATGATTTATAAAAAATTGCTAGAATTTATGTTTATAAACTTTTAGGTTTTAAAATTTCACTTTAAATGGCATAATGGGTTGTGATTATTTTATTAATATAACAAAATTTATTTCATGTTTATAATGTATATAAAATTGTATATTGTCACCACATATTTTTGTTGAAAGAATTAGTTTCACTTAATGCTAACTAATGTTAAGTGATGTATGCATTCTTTTATAAAAAGTATGTTTTTATTTTAATTTTTTAAATTGCACATTAAATGACACAATTGATTGTGCTTCTTTTATTAATCTTTTAAAATTGATTCCATGTTTATGAGAGAGGAAGAGGAAGAGATTTAGAGAGAGAGAGAGTGAGAAGGATATAATCTCTGATAGATTGTGTGAGAGAGGCGTTCTAAGAGTGAGTAAGAGAAATATAGGGAGACAGTGGGAGAGGGAGATGTCAAGAGAGAGGGAGAGCAAGTGAGAAAGAATTGAAGGTATAGACGAAGAAAAGGAGAGAGGGTGGAATGGAGGAAGAAGTAGAATTGGAGTGATTGAGTGAGAGAGAGAGAGAGGGAGAGGAAGAGAGAGAGGGAGAGGGGCAAGAGAGAGAGTAAGATAAAGAATGAGACGGTGATATATTGATAGAGAGAGAGATGGAAAATGATTCAATATCACAGAGAGAGTGAGGGAGACACATAGTAAGAATGACAACGAGAGATTGAGAGATACTAAGAGAGAACCCTAAACCATCAACCTTAAGCATTTTATAACATTTTAAACGCTAAACCTAAACCCTAAGCATTCAATGACTTTTTAACAAGCTTTTTGTAAAAAAATTTGAAGTGTTTACTAAAAGCATTTAATAAAATGTTGTAAACCCTAAATACTAAAAAAGTAAGCATTTTATAACATCTTAAACCCAAAACCCTAAAGCCTAAAGCCTAAACATTAAACCCTAGGTATTTTATAATATTTTAACAAGCTTTTTCTTACTTCTTTTAAGTTTTTGTTAAAATCATTTACTAAAGTGTTATAAACCCTAAACCCTAAATCCTAAGCATTTTATAACATTTTAAAAAGCATTTTGTAACTTTTTTTATGTTCTGATTAAATTTTTTTATTAAAGCGTTATAAATCCCAAACCCTAAACCATAAACCGTTTCCCTAAACACTAAGAATTTTATAATGTTTTAAGATACGTTTTTGTAACTTTTTAAAGTGTTTATTAAAAGCATCTAATGAAGTGTGATAACCCTAAACCCTAAGCATTTTATAACATTTTAACAAGAATTTTGTAATTTTTATTTAAGTGATTATTAAAATAATTTACTAAACTCATATAAACTCTAAACCCTAAACCATAAACACCAAACCATAAACCCCAAACCCCAAACTCTAAAACCTAAGCATTTTATGATCTATTAAAAATAATTTGTAATTTTTATTTAAGTGTTTATTAAAATAATTTACTATTGTGTTATAAAACCTTAACCCTAAACCCTCATCATTTAATAACATTGTAAAAAGTGTTTTGTAACATTTTTTAAGTGTTTATTAAAATCTCTTAATAAAGTTTTATAAATCCTATACCCCAAAACCCAAACCCTAGACCCTAAACGCTAAAGGCTAAACGCTAAAAAATAAACCCTAAAACCTAAACCTTATAAACTAAACCCTAAATCGTAGGCATTTTATAACATTTTTAAGAATGTTTTGTAACTTTTATTTAAGTGTTTATTAAAAAAAATTACTAATTTGGTATATAGCTTAAACCATGCACCCTAAAACCTAAACCCCGAAGCCCAAACCCTAAACACTAAACCCCAAGCCCTAAACCCTAAGAATTTTATAACATTTTAAGAAGAATTGTAACTTTTATTTAAGTGTTTATTAAAAGAATTTATTAAAGTGTTATAAACCCTAAACCATAAACATAAAACCATAAACACAAGAACATAAACCCTAAACCCCAAAACCTAAACCCCAAACCCTAAACCCTAGACCATAAACCCTAACCCTAACCATTTTATAACATTTTAAAAATTGTTTTGTTACTTTTATTCAAGTGTTTATTAAAAGAATTTACCAAAATGTTGTAGACCCTAAACACTAAACACTAAAACCGAACCCAAAGCACCAAACATTAAACGCTAAACCTTAAACCGTAAAACGTAAACCCTAAATCCCCAACCATGAACCCTAAACCCTAATCATTCCATAACATTTTAAAAAGTATTTTTAAAACTTTTATTTAAGTGTTTATTAAAAGGATTTACTAAAATTTTAAAACTTTTATTTAAGTGTTTATTAAAAGGATTTACTAAAATATTATAAACCCTAAAATCTAACCTCGAAACCCCAAACCATAAACTCTAAATCATAAACACTAAACCCTAAACCTTAAACTCTGAACCCCAAACTCTGAACATTAAACCCTAAACCCTAAGCTTTTTAAATTATTTTAAAATTTGTTTTGTAATTTTAATTTAACTATTTATTAAAAGAATTTAATTTTTTTTTATAAACTTGGTGAGAGCGAGTATTGTAGCAAGAATGCTATAAGTTCTACTAACTTTACTTTTATCAACCTAGTAGTTCGTGACAAACATGGAAGCATGAATGCTATATGCACAAGTACTAGTTCTCACTACAGGTTGTCACTTGGTCAGCCGAAGTGAGATCAATAGGAGCTCAAGCTAAAGAAAAGATTACTCTATAACCCTAAATCATAAACACTAAACCCTAAACCTTAAACTCGGAACCCCAAACTCTGAACATTAAACCCTAAACCCTAAGCTTTTTATAACATTTTAAAATGTGTTTTGTAATTTTAATTTAATTGTTTATTAAAATAATTTAATTTTTTTTTATAAACCTGGTGAGAGCCAGTATTTTAGCAAGAATGCTATAATTTATGGGCTACTAACTTTACTTTTATCAACCCAGTAGTTCGTGACAATCTTGGAAGCATCAATGCTATATGCACAAGTATTGTACTAGTTCTCACTAGAGCTTGTCACTTGGTCAGCTGAAGTGAGATCAATAGGAGCTCAAGCTAAAGAAATGATTACTCTACATATTCTATTCTAACTCCAGAAAGGAGAAGGATTGGACTGTAAAGCAAAACCTAGTAAACCCTAATTACCAAGCTAATTCTACTTTTGCCAAAAACACTATGAAAACCATGAAAGGAATGCCCTACCTACTCAAGGAAGTAAACAACATCTAACCATAGAATTTTTTATGTATGTGGTTTTAGTTTATGATATGTATTTTCTTGTTGTTCTATTCTTTTCCACTGTTTGTTTATGTTTGTATGTGTATAATCTTTTTACACACATGTAATATCATATACCATAATTGTTTTTCCAATGTGTAGAATTTTTATATTAAAGTATTAATTTTTGAATTGTAGTCTAATTTAATAAAATCTTGTTTCTTTTGTAAATGACCACAACATGATGAAAGAATTTGAATTTTCGTAAGCACCACTATTCAATGAACATTGTTTTTTAGTTTATCATTTTTTATAATTAGTTACATGTTTATGCTTCATGATGATAGAAATTTTAAATGTTTTTGTTTTTATTTTATGTATTGTATGTGTTTGTTTGTTTATTCTCTTGTTTCTATATGAACTTTGGAACACGAGAAAGGCTTTTCATTAGAATATTTCATATGGATGGTCATTTCCCAAATTGGTAGAATATGTCGTATCGATGGTCATTGCCCAAATTGTCTGTTAACTTGATACAAGTAAAATTTTTGATGATGTTTCACACATAAAATATAAAATATAATATTGTTGTGTGATCGAGACAAAGGTAGGCAAATTGTTTTTAAAAATTCAAGATTTGTTGTGTTATCGAGACAAAGGTAGGCAAATTGTTTTTACAAATTCAAGATTATTTGTTTTTACAAAACTAAATGCAGTTTCTACAATATTATTTTCAGTATAGTTTTGTTTAACCCTACTTAATTTTATTATATTGAGTTTCTGGAGTTGTTTAGCTCATATCTTTGTTCTATGTAGATTTCTTATTTTAGGTGGCATTTCGTTATCTCCGTAAAAGATTTTTTTATATCGGGATTCTTTATGGTTTCTTTTTTCCCAGTAAATTATTATTATTATCCGGAGATGCTCCACTCTTTTTGTTTTTACAATTAAATTATTATTATTATCTCTTTTTAATATAAATAAATTAAACAAAAAAATATAGTGAATTCTCTCATGGGTTTTTTTTATATAGAAAAAGAAATGTGTTTACTTCACATTGTATATATTTTAAATTATTAACTTTTGTCTACATATATGTTATAAATTTGTATTTTTTATAATCATATATTTATTTATTTGTTTTTTACTATAAAATTGTATTCAGTTCTGTTTATGATCAAATATATATTTTTGGTGTAAGGTAATATGAATTTGTTATTTAATTTATGTTTATTATTATTTTATGTAAATCTTCCTATTTCTAAATATGAAAATGTATATTTATTTAACATACATTTAAATATTGCAAGATTATTATTACTTTATCAAAAACATAATGTTACAATGAATGATTTATAAAAAATTGCTAGAATTGATGTTTATACTTTTAGGTTTTAAAATGGCACTTTAAATGGCATAATGGGTTGTGATTATTTTATTAATATTACAAAATTTATTTCATGTTTATAATGTATATAAAATTGTATATTGTCACCACATATTTTTGTTGAAAGAATTAGTTTCACTTAATGCTAACTAATGTTAAGTGATGTATGTATTTTTTTATAAAAAGTATGTTTTATTTTAATTTTTTAAATTGCACATTAAATGACACAATTGGTTGTGCTTCTTTTATTAATATTTTAAAATTGATTCCATGTTTATGACGTATATAAAGTTATATACTACCACTATATATTTTAGTTTAAAGAATTAGTTTCACTTAGTTCTAAGTAATGTTACGTGAAGTCACTTTTCAAAATTAGATATAAGGTTTAAGTTTTAGGATTAGAGGGGAGAGAGTGAGGGAGTAATGGTGACATAGAGATAGAGAATAAGAGGGGTGAATGGGTAAGAGATTATTGAGAGAGAGTCTTATGGACTTAAATATATTTAAGGGAGAGAGAGAGTCAAGGGAGTTAAGGGAGGAAAGAGAATGAGAGAAAGGATGAGAGATAAGAAGAGAGAGGGAGAGAGGGAGTCAGGGGAAGGAAAGGGCGACAGGGAATGAGAGAAAGGATGAAAGATAATAAGAGAGAGTGGGATTAAGGGAGAAGGAGTAAGAAAGGGAGACATGGAATGAGTGCAAGAGACAGGGAGAAAGGGGAGAGGGAGGGAGGGAGGAGGAGGATATCAAGAGAGAAGAGAGAGAGGGACATGGAGAATGAGAGAGAGGAAGAGTGACAGATGGAGTTAGAGGACATGAGAGATAGGGAGAGCAAGCGAGGAGGAGGGAGATAGAGAGGAAAAGAAAGATTGAAAGTGGAAGAGGGGGAGAGGGAGATAGAGGCAGTGAGAATGAGAGTGAGAGTGAGAGGAGAGGGAGAGAGGGAGAGGAAGAGATTTAGAGAGAGAGAGAGTGAGAAGGATATAATCTCAGATAGATTGTGTGAGAGAGGCCTTCTGAGAGTGAGTAAGAGAAATATAGGGAGACAGTGGGAGAGGGAGATGTCAAGAGAGAGGGAGAAAAAGTGAGAAAGAATTGAAGATATAGACGAAGAGAAGGAGAGAGGGTGGAATGGAGGAAGAAGTAGAATTGGAGTGAGTGAGTGAGAGAGAGAGAGAGAGAGGGAGAGGAAGAGAGAGAGGGAGAGGGGGAAGAGAGAGAGTAAGATAAAGAATGAGATGGTGATATATTGATAGAGAGAGAGATGGAAAATGATTCAATATCATAGAGAGAGTGAGGGAGACACATAGTAAGAATGACAACGAGAGATTGAGAGATACTAAGAGAGAGAGAGATAGCACAATTGAGATAGAGAAATACTTAGAGAGAGTGATAGATAGAGAGGGAAAAATTGATGGAACGAGGGAGGGCCTATTTTCCCCTTCATTTTCTTTCACAATATATTCATACACATTTAGTATTTATTTCCTATGTGAAGTAATATTCTCATCCACATCTATTCCAAACTAGATTTTTTAGCTAGCATCTCTTATCTTTGCAACACTAAAGTATTGTGAGCCCTAAACCCTCAACCTTAAGCATTTTATAACATTTTAAACGCTAAACCTAAACCCTAAGCATTCAATGACGTTTTAGCAAGCTTTTTGTAAATTTTTTTGAAGTGTTTACTAAAAGCATTTAATAAAATGTTGTAAGACCTAAATAGTAAATAGTAAGCATTTTATAACATCTTAAACCCAAAACCCTAAAGCTTAAAGCCTAAACACTAAACCCTAGGTATTTTATAATATTTTAATAAGCGTTTTCTTACTTTTTTTAAGTTTTTGTTAAAATCATTTACTAAAGTGTTATAAACCATAAACCCTAAATCCTAAGCATTTTATAACATTTTAAAAAGCATTTTGTAACTTTTTTTTATGTTCTGATTAATTTTTTTTATCAAACTGTTATAAATCCCAAACCCTAAACCATAAACCCTATCCCTAAACACTAATAATTTTATAATGTTTTAAGATACGTTTTTGTAACTTTTTTATGTGTTTATTAAAATCATCTAATGAAGTGTTGTAATCCTAAACCCTAATAATTTTATAACATTTTAACAAGCATTTTGTAATTTTTATTTAAGTGATTATTAAAATAATTTACTAAACTCATATAAACCCTAAACCATAAACTATAAACACTAAACCCTAAACCCCAAACCCCAAACCCCCAACTCTAAAACCTAAGCATTTTATGATCGATTAAAAATAATTTGTAATTTTTATTTAAGTGTTTATTAAAATAATTTACTATTGTGTTATAAAACCTTAACCCTAAACCCTCATCATTTAATAACATTTTAAAAAGTGTTTTGTAACATTTTTTTAAGTGTTTATTAAAAGATCTTAATAAAGTTTTATAAATCCTAAACCCCAAAACCCAAACCCTAAACCCTAAACCCTAAAGGCTAAATGCTAAAAAATAAACCCTAAAACCTAAACCCTATAAACTAAACCCTAAATCGCAGGCATTTTATAACATTTTTAAAAATGTATTGTAACTTTTATTTAAGTGTTTATTAAAAGAATTTACTAATTTGGTATAAACCTTAAACCATACACCCTAAAACCTAAACCCGAAAGCCTAAACCCTAAACACTAAACCCCAAGCCCTAAACCCTAAGAATTTTATAACATTTTCAGAAGAATTGTAACTTTTATTTAAGTGTTTATTAAAAGAATTTATTAAAGTGTTATAAACCCTAAACCATAAACATAAAACCCTAAACACAAGAACATAAACCCTAAACCCCAAAACCTAAACCCCAAACCCTAAACCCTAGACCATAAACCCTAACCCTAACCATTTTATAACATTTTAAAAATTATTTTGTAACTTTAATTCAAGTGTTTATTAAAAGAATTTAAAATGTTGTAGACTCTAAACACTAAACCCTAAAACCGAACCCAAAGCACCAAACATTAAACGCTAAACCGTAAACCGTAAACCCTAAATCCTGAACCATGAACCCTAAACCCTAATCATTCCATAACATTTTAAAAAGTATTTTTGAAACTTTTATTTAAGTGTTTATTAAAAGAATTTACTAAAACCTTATAAACCCTAAACTCTAACCTCAAACCCCAAACCATAAACCCTAAATCATAAACACTAAACCGCAAACCTTAAACCCTGAACCCCAAACTCTGGACATTAAGCCCTAAACCCTAAGCTTTTTATAACATTTTAAAATGTGTTTTGTAATTTTAATTTAACTGTTTATTAAAAGAATTTTTTTTTTTATAAACCTGGTGAGAGCCAGTATTGTAGCAAGAATGCTATAAGTTCTGGGCTACTAACTTTACTTTTATCAACCCAGTAGTTCGTGACAAACTTGGAAGCATCAATGCTATATGCACAAGTACTAGTTCTCACTACAGATTGTCACTTGGTCAACTGAAGTGAGATCAATAGGAGCTCAAGCTAAAGAAAAGATTACTCTATAACCCTAAATCATAAACAATAAACCCTAAACCTTAAACCCTGAACCCCAAACTCTGAACATTAAACCCTAAACCCTAAGCTTTTTATAACATTTTAAAATGTGTTTTGTAATTTTAATTTAACTGTTTATTAAAAGAATTTAAAATTTTTTTATAAACCTGGTGAGAGCCAGTATTGTAGCAAGAATGCTATAACTTCTGGGCTACTAACTTTACTTTTATCAACCCAGTAGTTCATGACAAACTTGGAAGCATCAATGCTATATGCACAAGTACTAGTACTAGTTCTCACTACAGGTTGTCACTTGGTCAGCCGAAGTGAGATCAATAGGAGCTCAAGCTAAAGAAAATATTACTCTACATATTCTATTCTAACTGCAGAAAGGAGGACTGGACTGTAAAGCAAAACCTAGTAAAACCTAATTAACAAGCTAATTCTACTTTTGCCAAAAACACTATGAAAACCATGAAAGAAATGCCACTACCTACTCAAGGAAGTAAACAACATCTAACCATAGATTTTTTATGTATGTGGTTTTAGTTTATGATATGTATTTTCTTGTTGTTCTCTTCTTTTCCACTGTTTGTTTATGTTTGTATGTGTATAATCTTTTTACACATATGTAATATCATATACCATAATTGCTTTTCTAATGTGTAGAATTTTTATATTAAAGTATTAATGTTTGAATTGTAGTTTAATTTAATAAAATCTTTTTCTTTTGAAAATGACTACAACATCATGAAAGAATTTGAATTTTCATAAGAACCACTATTCAATGAACATTGTTTTTTAGTTTATCATTTTTTATAATTAGTTACATGTTTATGCTTCATGATGACAGAAATTTTAAATGTTTGTGTTTTTATTTTATCTATTGTATGTGTTTGTTTGTTTATTCTCTTGTTTCTATATGAACTTTGGAACACGAGAAAGGCTCTTCATTAGAATATGCCATATGGATGGTAATTTCCCAAATTGTTAGAATATGTGGTCATTGCCCAAATTGTCTGTTAACTTGATACAAGTAAAATTTGTGATGATGTTTCACACATAAAATATAAAATATAATATTGTTGTGTTATCGAGACAAAGGTAGGCAAATTGTTTTTAAAAATTCAAGATTTGTTATGTTATCAAGACAAAGGTAGGCAAATCGTTTTTACAAATTCAAGATTATTTGTTTTTACAAAACTAAATGCAGTTTGTACAATATTATTTTGAGTGTAGTTTTGTTTAACCCTGCTTAATTTTATTATATTGAGTTTCTAAAGTTGTTTAGCTCGCATCTTTGTTCTATGTAGATTTCTGATTTTAGGTGGCATTTCGTTATCTCCGTAAAAGATTTTTTATTTCAGTTTATTTGTTGATTTAAACTCGTTTTTATCTATGTTTATTATATTTCATGCAATCATTTTTATTTCAGTTCAACATTTATTGAAATCCATCAAAACCCTAGTCCTTTCATTTCTACAATGTCGTTAATTTCTACAATTTATTTAGCATTTCGCGAAGCATTTCGTTTGGGTTTGGTCTCACCCTTTATTATAACAACAAGAATGAACGAAAAAGTCGTCGTTGAAGAAACACTGGGATGAGAAATTGTGATTTCAAATTGTTGCCAGTAAGAACACTAACAGATCTTACTCCAATGCTTTCCGTCCTTAAAAACTTCGTTCCGTCCATCATCTTCTCCTCAGGCAAGACTCAAACCAGACTAAGTGAGTTCGCACTATGGCCCAAATTGCACATACCCTCCCTAAACTTTGTTAAATTGTTTTTAGAAATGGAGTAAGTATGTATTTACGGCATTTAATAGTTTCTCCATTATTAGTTTAGTTTGGATTAACTCCATCTATTTTATTATATCGGGATTTTCTGTTGGTTTCTTTTTTTTTCCACTAAATTATTATTATTATCCTGAGATGCTCGACTCTTTTTGTTTTTACAATTAAATTATTATTATTATGTTTTTTAATATGAGTAAGTTAAACAAAAAAATATAGTGAATTCTCTCATGGTTTCTTTTATATATAAAAAGAAATGCATTTACTTCACATTGTATATATTTTAAATTATTAACTTATTTATCCATATATATTATAAATTTGTATTTTTTATAATCATATATTTATTTCTTTGTTTCTTATTATAAAACTGCATTTAGTTATGTTATGATCAAATATATATTTTTGGTGTAAGGTAATATAAATTTGTAATTTAATTTATGTTGGTTATTATTTTTTATGTAAATCTTCCTATTTCTAAATATGAAAGTGTATATTTATGAAACATACATTTAAATATTGCAAGGTTATTATTACTTTATCAAAAATATAATGTTACAATATATGATTTATAAAAAATGGTTAGAATTTATGTTTATATTTTTAGATTTTAAAATTGCATTTTAAATGGCGAAGGGTTGTGATTTATTTTATTAATATTAAAATTTATTTCATGTTATAATGTTATAAAATTGTATATTGTCACCATAAGTATTTTTGTTGGAAGAATTAGTTTCGCTTAATGCTAACTAATGTTAAGTGATGTATGCATTTTTTTTTATTAAAAGTATGTTTTATTTTAATTTTTTAAATTGCAACTTTAAATGAACACAAGTGGGTTGTGCTTCTTTTATTAATATTTTAAATTCATCCATGTTTATGATGTATATAAAGTTGTATACTACCACCATATATTTTAGTTGAAAGAATTAGTTTCACTTAATGCTAAGTAGTGTTAAGTGAAGTCACGTTTCAAAATTAGATCTAGGGTATAAGTTTTAGGATTAGTGGAGAGAGAGTGAGGAAGTGATGGTGACATAGATATAGAGAATGAGAAGGGTGAATGGGTAAGAGATGATTGAGAGAGAGTTTGCTGAACTTAAATATATTTAAGGGAGAGAGAGAGTCAATAGAGGGAAGGGGGGAGAGAGAATGAGAGAAAGGATGAGAGATAAGAAGAGAGAGAGGGAGAGAGCGAGACAGGGGAGGGAAAGGGGTAGAGAGAATGAGAGAAAGTATGAAAGATAAGAAGAGAGAGAGGGATTAAGGGAGGAGTAAGAAAGGGAGAGAGGGAATGAATACAAGAGACATGGAGAAAGGGGAGATGGAGGGAGGGAGGATTAGGATATCGAGAGAGAGAGAGAGAGATAGGGACATGGAGAATGAGAGAGAGGAAGAGTATTACCTCTACAATGTAAATAAAATGATATTGATATTGTTATTTATCTTATAAAAAAATGGGCTTCAAGTTCCTTCTACAGTGGAATTCTAGAGAAGACATGTACATGTAAGAAGGTAAATTACTCATTTCTAAAGAATTTTGGCTGTGAAGCATTTGTCCACATTAATAAAGAAAGTAGAACAAGTCTTGAGGAAAAATCAAAGAAGTGTACCTTCACTGGATATGGTGTTAATGATTTTCATTATCATTTATATGAGTATGAAAACCATAAAATCATTAGGACAATTTTATTTAGTGATATCTAAACTTTGACATGTTTATGTCTGAACAAAATTATACTAGATGTCAGTCTAACCATTGTGTTTATCTAAAAAGGTAGAATCGTGGAAGATATATTATATTGTTATTTTATGTAGATGACATGATTGTTTCAATATATAACATGCAAAATATAAATGTGTTGAAAGAAAAATTGGCTAATTCATTCGCAATGAAGGATTTTGGTGTTCGAATGAAAATTCTTCATATTAGAATAACTAGAGACAAGAAAAGTTGAAAATTAACTTTGTCTTAGAGTGAGTACATAGATAATGTGTTAGAAATATTTAAAATGTATAATGAAAAATATGTTAATACACCTTTGGCTAGCCATTTCAAAATATGTACGGATGTGTCCCAAGACTGAGGAAGATATGGATTATATGTCTCAAGTTCCATATGTATCATTAGTTCGAAGTTTAATCGATGAAATGATGTGTACAAGGCCTCATATTTCACATCTAATGGGAGTTGTGAGAAGGTATATGGACAATCTAGGAAAAGAGAATTAGATGATAGTGAAGTGGATTCTCAAATATTTGAGAGGCACCACTAATTAAGAATTATGTTTTAGAGGTTTAAACATTGTTCTATGGGGATATGTTGATGTAGACACGGAAGCTGATAGAGATAATACTATGAGCACCATATGATAGGTTGAACAAAAATAATTTCATTTTCTAAAATTCAATTCATTGTTGCACTTTCATCGATGGAAGTGGAGTATGTTGTTGCTACACTTTTGAGTAAAGAAATGATTTGGTTACAAACATTTATGGACCATTTGGGAAAGAAGCAGGAGATTGAAAGGTTATACAGTGATAACCAGAGTGCCATTCATGTTTCAATGAACTCAACATTTCATTCTAAGAGGAAAAATAGATAGATCAATTACCATTTCATACAATTATTTTTATAATATGGAAAATTGAAGCTCGAAAAGATACACACTAG
>APFE030403851.1:2243-75624 GCA_000404065.3 Pinus taeda
ATCCCAGGTTGGTCTCCCTGATTGACTTCTAAATTGTATAGTTAGGAACTTGCATGCAGCGTGATTGATTGTTGCTAGACCCCTGTGGGGCTAGTGGGATCCACCTCTGTCCGCAGAGGGGATTTACCTCCGCAACAGGGTATGTTGAGCCTCAACCTTGCACCTTCCTACACACCCTCTTAACCCTCATTCTCCACTCACTTCACTCATCCAGTGGTTAAGTCATTGCATTATAGTCTAAAAAGGACTGTTTATATGGTTTTCTGACTATACTGATGTCTGTTGTTTGGTTTAGTTTTTTTGTTCATGCAGCTGCGGAAACTTGTCAGTTTCCGTAGCCAACACAGGTTTCCACAGCCAGCATAGGATTCCACAACTATTTTGTTAAAAGTTGTGCTCCAGGTGTCCTCTGAAGGAACGGGCTACATGGGCAAGCTCCAAATGGCATGTACATGGATCGTGTCCCTTCGAACTGGCCAAATCATCCATTAGAGGCCGCGGTCAACCAAAGTCAAAGACGAGGCCAACCAAAGAGTTCAGCGGTGGCACGCCACTGTTTTGGGCACGTGAATGATACGTGGCCTAGTTCTCAGCTCACGAAGGCACCAGCACACCTGGAGATCGTTCTTGAACAGTGAATCTAACAGCCAACCACTCCGAAGATTTAAGAAGCATAACGACAGTTACACTAGATCTCAGCTGAAGAGATCTACGTGTCTATGGAAACGCAGTTAATAGCACAGTAGTTGTTTAGTTAGCTGTAGTATTTTGCATTATAAATAACGCGTTGTTGAACGCTGTAGAGAGACTTTTTTTTACATGTAAACTCTGAATTGTTTATGTAATTTCCGTGCTACTGGTCATCTTATCACCCCACTGTTTTATATGTTGTTGATTTAAATACATGAGAAGACTTTTCTGAAGATAGCCGTGTGATTATTGGATTGGCTGAAGTGGGAGAGGGCCCCTGCACGCTGAAGCCTTGTAAAGTTTTTGTTTAGTTTCATTATGCTTTTGTTTTATCATTATTTTGTACATAATATGTTTTATGTTTCTGTTGTTCATATCTTTACTTTTGTTTTCTTAGAGCTGTAAACTGATCAGTACTTTTTGCAGGTTCTCTTAGGTAGCTCGGGCAATTCTTCATTTTTTAATAACTTTTGGCATATGAGATCATCTTGTCCTTCCTGCTAACCTTTATTTTCTGAAATTTACATTCAGCATTGTCCTTTCCAAGTTGTTATTTGTTTATTTCTTTTTCTACTAGTTAAGATATCATACTGCTTAACAATTTATGATTTCTTTCTGTGGTCAAATGGCTATATCAGCAAGAGATCATAATATTACTAACTGTAGTGTGATTTAGTTGTCATATTACTTACTCATGGTTGCTTTCCATAAAGTAGATTGAGCTGAATGGTAAAGGACTAAGAGAATTTAAGTAGTGTGATTAATTTCTTTTTTTTGCAATTTACATTTAGTTATCATATTACTTGGTATGTTCATGATTACTTCCCCAAGGTAGATTGAGCTGAGGGGTAAAGGATTTGAAGACTTCAAGTAGTGTGATTAGTTTCTTTTATGCAATTTACTTTCTTGAACAGTTAAATATCATGTTACTTAACTTGTTTATGATTACTTCCCATCAGGTAGATTGGGCCAAAGGGCAAAGGATCTGAAAAGTTAAAGTAATGTGAATTAGCTACTTTGCTTTAAGTTTGAGTTGTTTTCCAAGTTTTAGCTTTCTTTTCATTTTCACCAGCAAGGATACTGGGCCATTGCCATTAGTTCGCTTTTTAATGCATTTTGTTTTCTCTTAAGAATTGATTTCATTTCAGTTACTGTAAAGCTTTCTTTTGAGCATTTTTCAAGTTTAGAAATCATCACCATTTACACTCCACACACTTCATACTTCACACTTCACTTTCATCATCACACATTAAAGAAAAATAAAATCCAAAAACAAACTAAAAAGCTTAAAACGACAAAAGCCTAAGGAAATGGTTATCTAAGTACATATAGTACACCTCACTTCGTCAGTTTACGAACCTCAGGTTGACATTATAAATAGCAATTTAGATCACACTAAATTGACCAAACAAGTACCCTACTCATTTATTAGTTCTCCAGCCAAAGGCAAAGCTCACTGGGTATCCTCTCATTCTGGGAAGACCCTGGTTGGCTACAGCCAATGCCTACATCAGCTACCGAGCTGGGAACATGACCATAAAGAACGGGCACATGTCTAAGCAGTTAATCCTATATCCTCCTACCCAACCTTGCTAGAACATGATCTACCCCTCTAGTTGGAGGAGGAGGATGAGGATGAAGTTTATTCTGCACCACTTTGTACACTAGAAATCGCCATGGGGGGGAAACTGCAAGATGAGGATGATATGATGGAAAATTTGATTCAAAATCCGCCTCCGAGTGTATCACCATTAGAAGACATAGTAAGAGAAACCCAAAACAACCCTTCAACTGATCTCCGTGTGGCTAACTCCACTTCTCTCTGTGTTAAAAATATAGATTTCAACCCAGAAAGAAAATTGAAAATCAATCCATCCTTATCTACTTCCCAGGAGGAGTTATGCAACATACTGAGAAAAAATCTAGATGTCTTCGCCTAGAGTTATAAGGAGATGAAGGGAGTGCACACTTCAGTATGTACTCATAATATACACATCGAGGAAGACTGCAAGCCAGTTAGGCAGCCTCAAAGGAGGATGAACCTAGCACTTAAATTTATTGTTAAGGAAGAACTACAGAAATTTCTTGATGCATGATTCATCTATTCCATCTCTAATAGTGAATGGGTCTCTCCTTTAGTGCTAGTGCCAAAGAAAAATGGTAAGTGGAGAATCTATGTCAACTATCAGGAATTGAACAAAGCCACTAAAAAGGACCATTTCCCTTTACCTTTCATAGATCAAGTGTTAGATGGTCTGGCAGGGAAAAAAAATTTATCCTTCCTAGATGGGTTTAGCAGGTACAATCAAACTCAAATCAGCCTAGAAGACCAATATAAGACCACTTTCACTTGTCCTTAGGGTACCTTTGCATACCGGGTCCTTCCTTTTGGTTTGTGCAATGCTCCAGCCACCTTCCAGAGAGCAATATTGAGTATATTTTCTGAACTAGTTCATGATGCAGTAGAAATATACATGGATGATTTTACTCCTTATGGCTCTGATTTTCAGGAAGCTTTATCTAACGTAGGAAAATTTCTAGATAAGTGTATTGAGATGAACCTGTCCCTTAGTCCAGAAAAAAATTTAATTTTTTATAATTGAAGGCATTGTGCCAGGTTATGCAATATCTCAACAAGGACTGCAAGTGGACCCCAACAAAATTTCCATCATCCAAAGGGTCCCACCTCCTCAAAAGGTGAGAGACGTCAGAAGCTTCCTAGGCTTAGCTAGATATTACAGGAGATTCATTAAAGACTTCAGTAAGTTACCCTCTCCTTTGTTTGGCCTCCTAGGCAAAGATGTTGAGTTCATATGGTTGGAAAACTATCAAGAATCCCTAGATACCTTGAAGAGCAAGCTAGTGACTACCCCAATTCTCAGAGGCCAAAACTGGGCCCTACCTGTTTCACATTCACATAGATGCCTTGAACAAAGCAATACGAGTAGCCTTAGGACAAATTGATGAAAATTTACCTTATGCCATAGACTTTAAAAGCAAAAACTTGTCAAAGCCAGAGTTAAACTATACAGTGACCGAGAAGGAACTCCTAGTTATCATGCATTCCTTAAACAAATTCAGACATTATATCACAGGCTATCAAACCTTTGTGCACACTAATCATGTTGCAATTAGATATTTAATGAAAAAACCAGATGTAAATGCTCACATTATTAGATGGTTGCTTTTGCTACAACAGTTTGATCTGACCATTATTGATAAGCTTGGTAAAGAGAATGTTGTTGTTGACTTTTTATCTAGAATAAATTTGCCTGCAGGCGAAGAAGGAATGGTGGATGACCAATTTCTAGATGAACACCTATTTGTTATATCAGTACTCTCTTAATGGTTTGCTGATATAGCAAACTACTTGGTTTCAACACAGTTCCCACCACACCTATCCTCAAAGAGAAGAGTAAGATAGTAAGGAAAAGCACCCCTTTCACCTAGATTGGAGGCAATCTCTTCAAACTTGGCCCAGATCAGATATTGAGAAGATGTGTCAGGGAGGAGGAAGTCTTTGACATCATCCTGACCTGTCATGACAAGCATTGTGGACGTCATTTTGCAGCAAAAAGAACTGCCTTCAAGATATTACAAGCAGGCTACTACTGGCCCACTCTTCATCGGGCTGTGAGGAGATACACGAGCCAGTGTGATCGATGTCAGAGGATGGGGAAACCCACTCCAAACGATGAAATGCCCATGCAACCTGAAGTGACCTTTAAGCCATTTGAGAAGTAGGGCATGGACTTTGTGGGGCCTATCAACCCCCCCTTCAAAGCAGAAGCAGTACATCATTATGTGCATCAACTACCTGACAAAGTGGGAAGAGACAAAAACAACCAAAGCAACGACAGAGGAAAAAGTAGTTAATTTTTTGAGGGAAAACATATTCTACAAGTTCGGGTATCCGAGAGAGTTGGTCACAGACAAAGGCAGTCAGTTCACTTCCAACCTGATTAAAGACCTGTTGACACATCATAAGATCAAGCACAGGACTTCCACCCCTTACCATCCACAAGCCAATGGGCAAGTGGAGGTCACTAATAGAGCATTGGAAGGGATCCTAACCAAGGTAGTGAGTAGCAGCAGAAAATACTAGGCGGATAGATTACTTGAGGCCACTTGGGAGTACAACACAACATGGAAGACCACGACCGAGTTCACACCCTATGAACTGATCTATGGGAAGAAGGTTTTGTTGTCAATAGAGTTCGAATTCAATACCCTATGAATTCATAGAGTTTGAATGGAAGCTTAGTTGGACCTAGACCTCAGCCATGCACAGAAGGATAGATTACTTCAGCTCAATGGATTGGATGAATATAGATTGCAAGCCCTTCTCCATAGAGAGGTAGTTCAACTTTAGAGAAAGATATGGCATGACAGAAATATCAGAGAGAAGCAATTCCAAGAGGGAGATTGGGCACTACTTTATGATTCAAGATACAAAGATTTCAAAGGCAAGCTAAGGACAAGATGGCTGGGACCCTACACTTGGAGAAATGCAATGACAATGGTTCAGTTTTGATCAGAACCATCGATGATGAAGCCATCTCCATGCTTGTCAATGGACATCAGTTGAAAGTCTACAAGAAACCCCTCTCCAAGCAAGAGTTTATGGAATATTTGAATAAAACAATGATGGTAATGGAGCATGTCTTAGCTTCCACTTCACCCACTCACTGAAGAAAAAAGAGAAAAAATAAGGACTCAAGTGAAAACCTCCATGAGGTGCTTGAGTACCATCATTGGGTTGGCAACCTCTTCTGAGGCAGCCCAGTGATGTAAAAAAAAAGGGAAAAGAATAAGATCCCTGGGTGAAAACCTCCCTTGGAGTCGCCCAGGGTAGGCAATTAAGGTGAAAACCTCTCTGAGGCGCCCTAGTTGTTTAAAAGAGAGAGAGAGAGAGAGAAAATGAATTTTTATTGCATTGCAAGTTTGTAGGAGTACTACAGGGAGCAGAAGAAGGTCCCAAGGGGACCCTAACATTCATACCAGCATCCATCTCATCTTCTCCACACCTTCATCCATAATTTTTGTCATCTCTTTCACCCCACTATACCTCTTCTTCCAAAACTGTGTTTTCTACAAGAGGCTTTGTTTTTTCTACAGAAGACTCATGTAGGAATTACAGAGAGCCAAAGTGTCTATAGGAGGCAGTTTGAGGGAAAAGAAAAGCTTCATGAGGAACCTATAATCCCTCTTACCATCTTCAAACCTCCTTCCCATCATTTCCAAGCCTGCATCACACTCCAAGCATCATTATTATTTTTTTTCCTTTCCAAAAAAAACACTTAAAAACAGTTTTTCAGTTTTGAAAAAAAAAACAAAACAAAAATAAAAGGAGGAAAAGGCACCATTAACTTTACTTAAAACTTACCTACTATCCCTCCATCATTCATCTCCACCTCTAGAATCATTCTCGAGCTCCAAGCATAGGGAAATAGCTGAAGTTTCAAGGGGAGAAGAAACTACAGGAGCTCCTGTAGGAACTCCTGTAGCAACTGATCCCATAGAAGTCTAGCACCAGCAGCAAGGGACAACACATTTGAAGGTTTAAAAGGCACATGTAGCTCAACTCCAGCAAAATAAGAACCTGCAAAAGCACACAACAACACGTCAGCAATCAGAGACATCATACATGAGGGAAAATGAAGGCATGCAGTAAAGAAAGCCACAGCACCTCACAGTCGATGGCAGCAAATACACCTGGATTACAAGTAAGTAGCTAAGTCACTCCTCTATCTGCATTTGTGTAATTAGGAATCATACAAAGGCAACAAGATGGTTGAAATTGAAAGAGGGAAAGGTGTCCAGTTAACTTGGCCACCTTCATTTAGTTGATTCCACTTAACCGAGATATCACCCACACGTGCACACAATCAACTCAAGCAAAAGATGCGAGGAAGAAGTAGTGGGAGGAAGATTTAACTCTGATGCAGTAATGAGGGGATGATTACGAGGGGGGTCATGATGACCAAGCAGGTGGGGAGCAATGGTCCTAATCTGGGCAACGTACACCTTGCCAGCTCAGCGCTCATAACTAAAAACAGCCATAAAAGGTAATGAGCACTCCTCCCCACGCATTCTCACCACCGTTTCTTTAGTTTCTCCTCACAACTCAGCCACACAGCAGTCTTCTTATGCCCCCATAACCTCGTATCCACCATCCTCCATCAATTTCCTCCATATTTTTTCTCTTGGCATCTTCTACAGAAGCACCTACAAGAAATCTACATGAGGGATAGCGGGCTTCTATAGGAGGGGAAGTGAGTCATTTTAAAGGGAGAAAACATGATTTTTAGCACGAATTTCAGTCTGAAGAGGTAGGGTTCATGAATGCCATCTATTGAATATCAAAATGTGAAAGATTTGATCTCAAATTGAAGATAAAATTAGTCTTAAAGAGAGTAGAAATACATAAAAATAAAAATAAAAAATAAAAAACAAAAAACAAAAAAAACATAGTCCCCTCCGTTTTTCTATTTCACTCAAAATTCTTTGTCTCCACCTCCATATCTGGTTTTTCAAAATAAGTACAAGTAGTATGACAGGGGAGTTTATGAGAAAAGAGCCCACTAACTCCACTAGAATCCATGTACATCCTCAGGTGGTGGAAATATTTACAAGGGCAAACTGGATGAATTTCTTTGAGAAGTTTAGAGGGTTTGATGATGAAATTGCCCCTGAATTTGCTCTCTCTCTCTCTGGTCCCTCACACAAGAACTCATGCTACTATAACCATTAGAGGCCTCTCCATTGAAATAACCCCTGAATTCATCATTAGGGTCACTACCCTTCCTCTTGGGCTGTTTTGGAGTAAAGATGAGAAAATAATTGGCCAGGCTGCCAAGAGGAAATTTTTCCAAGATAATGAAACCCCTATTGAAGACAAAAATGTAATTAAGAGAGCTAGTGTACCATATCCCTAGGATGAGGTTAGCTACCAAGTGATCAAATACATTTCTTGTGAGGGGAGGCACAACATTGTTTATGGATATCATTTCAAACTCCTCCAAGAATTGAGATATGGCATGGATACCCCAACACATCAAAAGCTCAGTATATCTTACTTTCTCCTTCAGTCCCTCATTGAAAACAACACCAAGGTACAAGAAGGAAATTCGTAGCAGCTAGCTCACCATGGCCTATTCAAGATCCTAGTACAAGAAGCCCTCCATACCCTTACAATCCCTATAGCATGGCAATTTTTCAGAAATATGATAGTTGAGGATGACAACAAGGCATTAACCTATGATGTTAGTCCTACTGTCAGTGAGGAGGAAGAATAGCAAGGAGTAGAAGATGAAGCCAATGGTGACATAGTAGAGAAAGAGAGGAAGGAGGAAAGAAAAGAAATAGAAGAGGGGAGAGTTGAAGAGACAGAACATGAGGTAGAAAACGAGACAGAGCAGGAGGAAGAAAAAGAGGCAGAAGAGGAAGAGAAGGAGGATGAGAGGGTAGACCAAAGAGAAGAGTCCCCTGAAACTTTGGAAAGATAAGCAGCAACTACCCTCACTGCCCTCAGTACACTAGTCAAGCAGAAGTAGAAGAGGAAAAGAAAAACCTCCATGTATTTCAGGGCAAGGAAGAGTACCAGAATTAAAACAGGCAAACCTCAACCCTCATCAAAGACTCCCATTAACATTGAAGATTCACCATCTACCAAGGTGAAATAATCTCCTTCCAAGACACCCATAACCTATGAAAGGAGGACTACAAGATCTTCTACATGGAAGGGAAAGGAAATTCTAAGGGACCCCAAACCAGACCTACAGGAGGCTAAAACAGTCCTACAGGAGACACTGTCCAAACTACAGGGGACACAAAAACTTGAGGAAAGGATAGGAGGATAGCCAAAGGTGAAAGAGGAATCACAAGAGCTACAAGAACCTGACCCCCAACCTAATCTTGACTCCTATTACAAACTACTTCAGGGAGGCAAGATAATCCCACAGAAATTTGCAATTCCACTGTTTTTTGAATTGGAAAAAGAGAGTGAGAACGCATAGGTGGATGGAGATAGCCAAGTCCAAAGGAGTTGAGGATATTGGCCACATGGAAGACAAACTTAGGGAAATGGGCAGGGAATTGAGTGCTCTCAAAGATAGAGAATCCATTACAAGAAGCCACCTTGAGAATGAGAATGAATTACTAAGGAGGCAACTGCAGGAGAAAGAGACTCATTTGGCATACATGGCCAGCTTATCCATAGAAGCATTACAATGCAGAACACCAGCCAAATATTATGGCCTCTATCTAAAGGATCAATGGCTTCAATTCCAAATAAAAATTTTGGCACAAAGAGGCATATTGCCTTTTTAAGACTACAGGCAGTTCATGGATTTGTGTGACCAAAGCACCTCCGAGGACAAAGCAAAGATGGGAGAGTTCTATCTATACAACATGTCCCTCACAGATCTGAATGTGTGGGACCCAAATGCCAAGCTAGGGGATCTACAATTAATGGCCATGACATCATGGATGAACCATGAAGAATTGAGGGTAGCAAAAATGAAAAGATTGTTAATAAAATAACAGAATGAACCATTGATGATATGAGCTGAGCCATCAAATTCTATGGCATTCATCAACACACACAACCTGCTTGCCAATGACCCTCAGATTACCCCTAAATATCTAGCCAATCAAGAACAAGCCATTGCACACTTTGAAGATATGCTTAGGTTACTTGGGGATGACTGTGTGCATGCATGCATGAGAATATGGAACACCCTACCCCACAGCTTGCGGACCAGAGAATACCATTCCCCCATGAAGCTGAAGGAGGCATTGAAAAGAGTGCCAATGTACAAGTGCTCCATGCAAAAGTTGAAGGTCCACTTGATTGGCCTCAAAAAAATCCCTCAAAACATATTAGGCATGCTAGAAGGCAGAAGAGAAGAATAACAAGAGCAGTGGAAGGACATAGACAGAAAGGAAAGATTTTATGGAGAACATGAGCAGACCACATCAGAAACTTGAACTACTAGGGAGACCACCAGGGCCGTGAAATACCAAGAGATTGACTAGGTTGCTAAAAGGATGAGCAACACCTTTAGTAGGGGGGTGATGATAAGCCTCATAAATAGGTAATTATATGGCTCATTTTACCTCCTAACCTAGTCAAATCAACCACTCTCATGAAGTAGCCTAATATGTGATCATCATAAAAATTTCTTAGATTTGCAATAGTCTTACTGGTAAGGTGAAAACACTCCATGCCATTACACTCAATTCACTCCTGGAAATCACTTTGAAAGTCTCTTTCAAAGTACCTTGGATCCATAGTAGTCTTATTTATCCCATACCATCTTCACCATTCATGTAACCAAGTTGGTTTTAATAGTAGCTATGTAATGAAGACAGATCCAAATTTTAATAATGTATAATGTATTTCTGATCTTTCTTCTCTGCATAAGAGATCCCACCAGAGATATTTATAGCCTCGGAAATTATAGACAGTGTTAAGAATTACAAGGCTCAGATCCTTTTGTGGCCACATTATTCTTGCAGGATGTTCAGGATATCTGGTTCTAATGATAGTATAATATTTATGAAATTTTTTAGTTCTATAGCTTCCCTCATTCCATATCAGACTGATATCATGAAAACTTTCCCTTAATGCTTCATCTGCAAGATCATAATACATCATTGAATTCGTATACACCATATCATGTATCGAAGTGTTGGACTTAGGGTAAATCTTTCTTTCTCGTGCAAGTTGTTGTAAGTCTTGATGAGGCTGTAGATTTGCATCCATAGCTTTGGTGTTTCTTAATTTCCAAGTGGGTTTCCATTTTTCAGCATAGATTGGCCATGAGGTGCCATATGGGGTATTTATAAGTTCTTCTTGCTATGTTTTAGGGTCCCATTCAGTGACAATAACCATTAGATGATTTTCTTTTTTCAGATACTCCTAACTCAAAAAATCTGGTAGACAGTTTCTTTCTCCCTTTATATGCTCGACATCAAAATCAAAATTTGCAAAAAAGCTTTCCATCTGGCAAACTTGGATTCTCCGAGATTTTTTATGTCTTTTGCTAACACTGTATTTAAAGAAAAAGCATCAGTCCTGAGAAGAAATATTTTATGTATGAGATTGATGTCAAATTTGTCTATACAATTCCATGCATCTTTTACCTCTTTTTCAATTGTAGAATAGTTTTGTTCTGCTTGGTTCCATGTGCCTGAAGCAAACTGTATAACTTTTTCTTCTCCTTCTTTAGTTTTCTTGAGAATACCTCTCCATCCAATGGTGTTGGTGTCACTTCCTATAATTTTTGGCAAATCCTCATCTGCAATGTAGAAAATATGTAAAGTTTTTACTTTAGATTTCATTTTTCTAATGGCATTGGTATGTTTTGAAGTCCAAGGCACTGGATCTTTTTTTCAAGATTTGATTTAATAATTTTTTGTCATGGGCACACCCTTCATAGAAATTGCTGACATAGTTTAAACATCCTAGGAATTTTTGCAATTTTTTTTTATCTGTAATCATATCTGGAAATTTATCAGCAAATTCAAGTGCATGCTTTTGTAATGTGATTTGGCCATCCTCAATAGTATGTCCCAGGAATTTGATTTTTATCTGAAACAATTTCATTTTATTCTTGTTTAGTACGAGCCCACTTCTCTTGACTACCTGTCTAAAAATATGTACATGTTTTAAATGCTCTTCTACTGATTTAGAGAAGATTAACACATCATCAATATATACAAAGAGCCAGTCAAAGTATGGCTTGAAAACCTGATCCGTGACCTTTTGAAATTTGGATGGTGCATGTTTTAGTCCAAAGGGCATAACATTACACTCATAATGCCCAGCATGAATGTTGAAGGGAGTTTTGAATCTATCTTCTTCTTTTACCGCAATCTACCAAAACACATCTTTCATATCAAATTTGGAGAAAACTTTAACTCTTGCTATTCAGTTTATTAGGCTTCCTTTGTGGGGAATAGGATATGTATCATATTCTAGTACAAAGTTTAGAGGTTTGTAATTTATGACTAATTTGGGAACACCTCTAATCTTTTCTGAGTGTTTATTTACATAGAACCCATAGTAGTTCCAAGGTGATCTAGGTGGATCTCCAAACACCAGTCACATGGAAAAGGCTCAAAATTCAAAGTGGTAGAAAGTCGATTAACTTGACATCAGATCGAAGTGCTCGTCACCCTGAATCCAACAGTGCAAATGACACTCCAATCTGAGTCTGGATGAGGAAGATAGAGGCAATCAAAGTTGTGGGTTGACTTACCCATGTGGTAGGCTTAAGGAGGACACAATTTGGCAAGAACCCAACACCAGAATCCGGCCAGTTTTCTGGATGAATTTGTGGGTTCGTTAATTTTTCTTCTAATTTCTAAGGTTATGGAAAAACCCAAAAATGGCCGATGGTTATTAATTTTTTCATATATATAATATATATATATATATATATATATATATTATATATATATATATATATATTAGATATATTATATATATATATATATATATATATATATATATATATAATATATATATTATATATTATATATATATATATATATATATATATATATATATATATATATATATATAT
Organism: Pinus taeda; assembly: GCA_000404065.3. Lineage (NCBI taxonomy): Eukaryota > Viridiplantae > Streptophyta > Pinopsida > Pinales > Pinaceae > Pinus > Pinus taeda. The sequence goes on from APFE030403851.1 coordinate 14,528, forward strand.
TATATATATGTTTATATTAAATGGGGTGGGCGGCCATGACCCCACCACCCCAAAACCTCGTAACAAAAATACATATATTTTAAGTGGGGTGGGCAGCCATGACCCTGCCACCTCGGAGCCCACACATAACAGTGCTTTAAACATAGTGGGGGGGCATGGGCTATCAACCCGGCCGCCCCTCCACCTCTCCACTACAACAAACTGTCAGCAGGGAAAAAAGGGTGTGGGCCACCATAACAGTGGACCCACCACCCCAAGGGTCAATCAAGAAATATATCGTGTTAAAATGGGGAGGGGCGAGATTTGATCCCCCGACCCCTCCTCAACTATTTTCTAATGTTTACCAATGTGCTAACCATTTTTTTGGTTAATCCGCCCTCCAAAACGTTAAATGAACCTATTATCTCAATGTGTCGGGAGGAGAGCACACATGTAATTCGAGGAATATCCATTGCAGGTGGTGGAACCATGAGTAGTGCAAAGAGGGGGTTGCAACCATGATCTAAGCAATTTCTCCAGGGGGCCAAATTTTCACTTTGTCAGATTTCGACAAATTTTATATGGTTTCAGCATTTCTCAACACCACAAACTCAATGGTGATGTTCGTTTCTCCAACAAAGCTCTCCATTTTTTGGCCATTTTCCATAATGGAGGTATAAGACTCCTTTTTTGTAAATGATGATTGTACTCTTCTTTCTCATGCCACTTAATGAATGAAGGTCTCCCCATTGATTGAGCAGGGCCCGAAGATGTAGCCCAAATCAAATGAAATCCGTTATCAAATCTCCTATCTTATTTCATGCTTTTAGAGTCTTTTTTGATATGCTATATCGCCCTCCTATTTCTGCTTCTGTTATTTTTCATAATTCTTTGTTATCTTTTGAAAGTTATGCTAAACAATATGCTAACAACGATGAATTTAAGGAGATTTATGAAAAACTAACCCATGGTTCACAGGAGGACAACTATCACTTGCAAAGGAAACTATTGTATCAACTTGGAAAATTGTGCATACCCACAGGGGAAAGGGTACATGTAATCTGGAAGGCCCACACCTCCCTTGTGTTTGGTCATTTTGGTGTTGAAAAAACTTTGTGTCATGTACAAAGATTTTGTTTTTGGCCTCATATAAAGAACATTGTGACTCACTATGTAAAGGGATGTGTGATGTGTTCTGTTTCAAAGCCCTCTAATAGAAAACTCAGGCTTTACACACCACTCCCTATTTCGAGTTGTCCATGGGAAAGTGTGTTGATGGATTTTGTAGGAGGTTTGCCTTTGTCTAGAAAAGGTCATGACTATTTGTATGTCGTCGTTGACCGTTTTAGTAAGATGTGTATTTTAATGCCTTGTAAAAAGCAAATCACTGCAGATCAAACCTCTTATCTTTTCTTTCAACATGTTTGGGTCCCTTTTGGGTTGCCCACATCAATTGTGTTGGTTCATGACTCTCACTTTCTTAGAGAGTTTTGGACTAGCTTGTGGAATATGATGGAGACCAAGTTGAAAAGAAGGACAGAATTTCATCCACAGACTGACGAACAGACAGAGGTTGTCAACCGTACCGTGGTACACTTGTTGCGAGGCTATTGTGGGAAACATCCTAAGTTGTGGGATGAGCATTTTTCATATGTTCAACATTCCTACAATCGAGCAATGCACTCATCTACACATCGTTCACCATTTGAGACATGTTTTGGCTACCTGCCCAAACATCATTTTGATATGGTCTTTGGAAGGAAAGATGACCCTAGTGGACATGATGAGTAGTTCATTCAATAGATCCAGTTGATTCACCAGGCAGTATAGGAGCAGTTGGAGAAAAGTCGAGCCCAGTACAAGGCTCGACATGACAAACACCGAGTTGACCATCAATTTTAAGTGGGCGACAAAGTGTGGTTCCATATCAGCAAGGACAGAATGAAGGGAGAATGGAGGAATTTGTGACCAATCGACTATGGTCCATTCACCATCTTGGAGAAGATTGGTAACAATGCCTTTCGTCTCGATTTGCTGACATATATGCAAATGTACTCCATAGTGAATGTGGAAAACTTAAAGCTTTATGAGCCACCATTGATTATGGACACTGAAGAGGTGGGATCAGTTCCTACAGTTGATGATTTTGCACAAAAGTAACTCGATGAGTTTCCTGAAGATATCATCCTTGACAGAAGAACCAGGACTTCACGACAGGGAGATGTGGAATACCTTCGAGTTGGTTTCAAGAGGATGCACCCTAGCAAGGCAAAATGGCTGGAAAAAGAAAGAGTGAGGGAACAATTCCCTCACTTGCCAATTAACCGATAAAGCTTTTAGCGGTCCAAAAGCTCCTTAATGGGGAGGATTGATCTAGATGGATCTCCAAACACCAGTGACATGGAAAAGGCTCAAAATTCAAAGTGGAAGAATGTTGATTAACTCAACATCAGATCGAAGTGCTCGTCATCCTGATTCCAATGGTGTGAACGACACTCCAATCTGAGTCCGGGTGAGGGAGATAAAGGGAGTGAAATTTGTGGGTTGACTTACCCATGTGGCAAGCTTAAGGAGGGCTCAATTTGGCAAGAACCTGACACCAGAATCCGGCCAGTTTTCTGGGTGAATTTGTGGGTCTGTTAATTTGTCTTCTAACACCTAAGGTTCTGAAAAAACCCAAAAAGGGTCGGTGGTTATACATACATACATACATACATACATACATACATACATACATACATACATACATACATACATACATACATACATACATACATACATACATACATACATACATACATACATACATACATACATACATACATACATACATACATATACTTACATACATATATATATATATATATATATATATATATATATATATATAATATATTATATATATATATATATATATATATGGATGGGCGGCCATGACCCTACCGCCCCTAGAACCGCTGTAACTAAAGTCAAGTGAGGTGGGTAGCCATGACCCCGCCACCTTGGAGCCCACACATAACAACACTTTTAAACATAGTGGGGGGGTGCGGGCTGTCAACCCCACCTCCCCTCCACCTCTCCACTACAACAAATTGCCGACAGGGAAAAAGGGGTGGGGTCCGTCAGAACAATGGACCTGCTGCCCCAACGGTCAAACAAGGAATATATCATGTTAAAATGGGGATGGGCAGGATTTGATCCCTCGACCCCTCCTCAACTATTTTCTAATGTTTTCCAATGCGCTAACCATTTGTTTGGTTAATCCACCCTCCAAAATGTTAAATGGACCTATTTTCTCAGTGCGCTAGGAGGAGAGTGCGTAAATAGTTCGAGGTAGATCCATTACAGGTGGTGGAACCATGAGCAGTGCAAAGACGAGGCCAGAACCATGATCTGAGCAATTTCTCCAAGGGGGCAGATTTTCACTTTGTCATATTTCGACAAATTTTATATGGTTTCAACATTTCTCGATGCCACGGACTCAACAATATTGTCCATTTCTCCAACAGATCTCTCCATTTTTTGGCCATTTTCCATAATGGAGTATAAGACTCCTTTTTTGTAAATGATTATTGTACTCTTCTTTCTCATGCCACTTAATGAATGAAAGCCTCCCCATTGATTGAGCAAGGCCTAGAGACGTAGTCCAAATCGGACAAACTTCGATATCAAGACTCTTTTCTTCTTTCATGCTTTTATGTGTTTCTCTTCTTCTCTCATGTGCACATTAAATTTCCTGTAATTTATGCATGTAATTCTTTAATACATCTATAAGAAAAAGATCTTGGATCACATGGATTCCTAGATTCTCTAATCAATCTTATTTTTAAGAGGTATTAGATTTATTTTTGGCACGGAGTTCTGTACTCATTGTTCATATGTATGGCTCATCTCTTGCATGATTTTCCATCATATTCTTGTTTGAACAACAATGAAACTTTGTGTTGATTTCTATGCCAAGAAGGATTTGGGTTTTCAGAATAGCAATCCTTTTCTAATTGCTCTTTGAGCTCTAAGATTTTATGGTGCACCTTTGGGGACTGTAGTTTTTCTTTTATTCTGAGAGAGGACTTGAAGTCTTTTAATTGTCCCCATTTTCTTTCTATCATATTAACTTCCTGCATAGTCTAAACCATGGTGGATATTCTTGGTGTCGAAATAAAAGCCAATGTGATGGTTTGTAAGAAACCTTTGTTATCAGGGAAATATATAAAATAACAAGTTTTTCCATCATATAACCTCGCTGACCCATGTTTTTCAACAACCGCAAGAAAAATATTGCCTAAAATACAGTGAATTGGAATATTTCCGACTGCAAACTTCATTTTTATACAATGTCTTGAAAAACAAAGAGTTGCACTGGAGACTTCATATTGAAAATCCTGTGTACCTACCCTAGTGACTTGCCTATATGCAAGTGTCTAGTATTTGGTTGGAATCACCTTTTTGTTTAAAACATTTATATTTGCACCTGAATCTATTAATGTTCTGAGACTAAAGTTTTCTCCTTGTATATTAAGATTTAATAGTACATAGTATTTTTGATACTAAATGGTTATGATCTTCATATATCCAAACCCTATGTCACTATTTTTCATATCTTCAAAAATATTGACATTAGGATTTTTTGATGGTTCTTGCCATTTTCCCTTTTCTATCTGAGAGATTTTTGCTTTCAACTCAACTATTTTCTTTTTTAAATGATGAATCTCACGACTGACTTCTCCTAGAGTCAAAGACCTTGGTTTTGTATGTTGTTGGTTTCTTTGAAAATACTTTTTGTTTTTCTCATAAGAAGCGTCAACAAACAGTGCTTTAGAAATATTACCTTTTGAGGTATTACCAAGATCTCTATGTCTGATTTGTAAAAAAAATTCTAGAAGTGTTTCTTTCATTTCTCCTTCTGCAAGCATCTTGATTCCTCGAAGAAAATTTGATTCATCATTATCAATAGTGTGTAGCATACACACTTTCTCTTTGGTTGGTGCCTTTTCTATTTCTATTTCTAAGCTAAAGTCTAAGTCTGTCTCAGAAGGGCTGCAATTGCACTCATCAGTGTCTGTGCAATTTCACTGTTGGACATTCACCTATTCTTCACTATGTTCAAACTCAGATAAACTCAAATCAGATGATTCTGATGAACTGCAACAATTTTGCTTCACCAGGTGTACTTCTTCTGTGAAGTGGGTTCTAGGTCTTCTAGAGGCATATTCTTGTGTCTTTTTGCCTCTGTTTGCCCTTGACTCTCTTCCTTGAGGACATTTGTTTGTACATGATCTCTACTTTGTAAAAATTCTATTTTTTAGAGACTCAGGGCACTTCTCCGACTTTTGGTGTGATTTGATCCACATCTTGTAATCTCGCTACGATTCTCTTTTGGTGTGATTTCATCCATATCTCAGAATCTTAGTACGATTGTCTCATGTTTGTCCCCTTCTCATCCTATAAAAAGAGAGAATTAAGGCTCATTGAGGCATTCAGGGTTGGAGAGTCAGAGAGTGAGATTCTTGTTGTTTGAAGTCTGAGATCATCTTCATGCTTTGCATCTACAAATTTTTTTGTTTGATCTTCTTGCATCACGAAGAAAGTCTCTTTTAGAGTCGAGTTTGAAAAGCCTTCATATCAGGGCCTAACAACCCTGGTAAGAAGCTAAAGTGGTTGAACTCATTGAGTTTGAGTCTGTGTTTGTTTCAGAAAGTTCAAAGACAGAGTCTGTAAAGGGCCAGGTAGCCTCTAGAGTGCATCTTAATTTAAGGTGTAGCATCTGGTAAATTCCCAAGCAGTCTATTTCTGATTGAATTTTCTCTAAATCTTCTAGCATTGTAATTCATCTTTTGAAATCAATAAAAGAGAGAATTTTTTCAAAATGTTCCACATGCGTTTATGTTCTGTTATGCATTTTTAAATATTTTGTGAGAGGAGAGGTTCACCTGAGGTTCGTCGGAGGTTCATCAAGGATCGAGGGACGTTTTTATCATGTTGGAAAGAGGTCATTGAAGAGAATCATTTCGTGAGTATTCATCATAGAAGACATAGAAATTGCACAACAATCTTCATTTTCCCCTTCGAAGGAAGCCCCTGCTACAAATTGGTATCGGAGCTAGTAATGTTTGGCTCATAAAAGAATTTATCTTTTAAACTCTCTCAAAAGATAACATCGAACCAAGAAGAAGATATTTTTCATTCACAGAACTTCATAAAAAAGAAACACAAGAAAATAATTTTGATATGGAAAATTTGTTTCATAGTGCATCATCTTCAATGATTAACTCTACAGAAATAGAGTTAATAGAAAGTCAGCCATCAACCCGATGGGCTCTCCCTTCCATAAGCCCATCAGAAGTTTATGGTGATTTATTTTTGTTTCATTTTAAATCTATAACTAGATTCATTGTTAAAGAATGTGTCTCTTAGATCCAAGAAAATGTCGAATCCATTCAAACTATTTCCCTTTTAGATCCTAAAAAGATTTAGGAAGAAGATCGAAGACATGGTACTTATTATCTACATCTTGGTTGTATCCGGGTGGGCATAAATTATTTAACCCACAGAGGGCTTAATACATATGTGTTGGCTACTATCAGAGATCTCACGCATAACATATATACTGATTCATTAATTGGTGCTATTGTGGCTCCTTTATCAAACGGTCCTATATAGTTTGATTTCCACCCAAATTTCTTAGTATATGTGTATGATGAACACATTAAGGACTCGAAGTAAAATGTAATTTTTTCCAAATAGTATTTTTCTTACAGTCTCTCGCAGATCTTGTTCTCCACAAAAATCATAATCCCGAGACTAGATAGGCCCTTTCTACTGTTACTACAAATTCATGTCCAAATCCAAGATGCTCTAGCATTCCATTTCCTCATGACATTTTCCTAATGATTCATGAGTTACCCACTCTAGAGAATGAAGACCCCCATCTCATTGAAATGTTTAGCAAGATGAGACCATCTGGGATGCCAAAATATGGCTTAGGATATCTTGAAAGACTAGACAGTCTCATTCCATCTTCAAAATTTCAAAATCCTATTCCACCAGTTTGCAAAAAGCCTCAATCCCAAAAATGTACAGATTCTTCTCCCTCATGGATGGGTAACCCAAACATAAGATTAATAGAGCATGGATGAAGAACATTCTAAATTTGGATCTCTATACACATCCTGAATCCAAAGAATTTAGTCTCAGCACACCTATTGATGAAAAATATGCTCTTTCTCTAGAATGGAGAATGTACATGGAAGAAACAAACTCATGGGTTTCCTTTTATATCTCGAAGAAACTAAAGGAACAACCAGAAGTACATTGGTGGATGCAAAAACTTCATCTGCACAAAAACATTTCTGGACCGCTTGTGATGGAAGCAAGTTAGAAACAAATACCACATTCCCTCCATACAAGGGAATCATGCTAGGAGAAGATAGCATCTCAGCCAAGGCCATTCCTTTAGTATTAAAAGAGGATTCATCCCTAGGAATAGATGGAAGGATCCAGAAGTCCAGTGAACAAATAAATTGGAAAAATATAGAAATTAAAGGGCTAGAGATGAATATGGCAAAAGCTTCTGAACAAAAGGAATGTTTTGACTCACTATCAGTTGTTGCACATAGTGTGAATAAAACTTTGAATGATGTCAACTTTTAATTTTTTGTATTAAAAGGTTTTGTTAGAGAATGAAAAACACAAATTGAAAGCATGGAGAGAAAAGTAGATTATGAGTTCAAATCTATGCAAAGTCTTATGGGTAAACTATCTGAAAAAATTGAGCAACTTGCAATATCTCTCAAAGCTAAGGGTATCCCTACCTCCATGTTGTTTAGCCACCATGTACCCATTCAGCATGCCACAAAACCTGTGGAAAGGTTTCCATTCCTATTTCCTTAAGAAAAACCAAAGCAACACACTGGCACCAACGAATATTTTAGTAAATCCTATTCTTTTTTCACAGGGACCATGACCAAAGAAGAAGAGATAGGATCCTCTAGACAACATGTTTTGCCTCTATATGTACCTCTGTCTAGCCAATTCATAGATATCTAGCTCCTGGCCTAAATGGAAAGGGAAAGATGCCAGAAACTCATACCTTTTAGTTTGGATGTTATAAAGAATGGAATATTGATGGCTTGAGTGTTGGTCAATTCAGTAAAATTATTGATAAGATGTACACTGAATATAATATTATGTGTATGAGAGGAAAATCTAAAATTGAATCTTGCAAAACTATCATCAAATGATTTACAAGCAAGGAAAATTTTAAGGATGGAAAATTATCATGAGGTTTAAACACATTGGCGAATCTCACTAGTCCCTAATACACAAACTATAAAGTGTTTATTGATATATTTGTAAAATTATTGAAATTTGTAATGATTTTTATATAGTCTCTATATAATGTTGGCTATTTTTAAGTTAAAATAATTTTATAATGTAAAATTTGGGCAATTCATTTTTAGAAAAAATGGAAATTGGTGAATCATTTTTTTGGAAATATAATCGAGAATTAGCCCACTTGTGAATATTAGCCCCTAAAATTTTCCATGTTTACAAGTACCCTACAGAGATGGTGGGAAGTAGAATCTTCCCCTAATTTACTTGCAAAAATGGAAGTAGAATTTGTTAAGGATGTAGTTGGAGATGTTATCCATAATGAAAATGGTGACCCCCAAAATAATATGATTGGAGCATTAACCTCCTTCATCTTAGAACATTGGTGTGAAGCAACAATAGAGATTGCAAATAAACATGAGATGATCCCAATGAATCTCAAATTATGTAAGAAAATGACCCAATATGAAGATTTCCATAGAGATTGGACACAAAGAATTTATGAAGTAAAATAAAGTCAGAATGACCTATAGAAACAAGTACATTTAGCAGCATTACCCTCCAAATTTGTTGAATACATCCAGCAACAAGAAGTGTTCCAAACTTCTTTTGAAAACTACACATGGGGAGAGATGTATTGCAACATAAAAAAGCCTTGGTAGGACATTGCACCAGCATGAAAGTCAATAAGTCCTTACAAAATATGTCCAAACTACCTGACAGCAAATCCATTTGTAGTAAATATGGATTGATTATTGATGATTCAATTGTGCAAAGAAGAAAACACGGAAAATCCCAGAAGAAATGTCATAAACATTTGGCTAAAAGTCATCCTCATAAGTCAAATAGGAACAAGAAAGGATCATAAAAAATAGTGCCTAGAACACACTATTATGAGCCCAAAGATATCCATCTTAAGTCTCAAAGAAAAAATATGATTGCCTATTGGTTATGTGGAAAGACTAGACATACTGCTAACAAATGTCCTCAAGAGATTCAAGTGAAAACAGAGGCAAAAAGACACAAGAATATGCCTCTATTTTCACTTGACTCTCTTCCTTCAGGACATTTGTTTGCAGTGTGTCCAATCTGTCCACATAACCAATAGCTAATCATATTTTTTCTTTGAGACTTAAGATGGATATCTTTGGGCTCATAGTAGTGTGTTCTAGGCACTATTTTTTATCATCCTTTCTTTAGTATCGGAGCAATAATGCACAACAATAATGCAATAATAATAATAATAATGATGAGTTAATATGTATTCACAAATATAAGTTAGTGGTCACTATTTTCATTACAATTAATAATTAAATTTTAATTTTAATAAGTTTTGCCATATTTATTTTTCGAAAGAAAAAATTATATATTTATTATTCTATATAGAAATCTAATATACAAAAATAAAAATAAAAACACTTTTTATTTTTAAGTTTTTCCAATTTTATTAAATAAATAAATAAAATATTTTTAGTTAAAAAATATTATTATTATCCAATTTTAAAGTCACGACTAAGCAAGACATCAAATTGGTGTATGAGACACCCTTGTTTGTGGGACAAGGGACCCACCTTGGCACAAGGCATACATACTCTACCCCCTCTGGTTTTGAATCCATGACCTCTTAGGAGGAAACACATGCTCTTAACCATTAGACCCACTCAAGATGTATGACCCACTCAAGCTATATATCTATAGTGCATTGTTACAACAATTAATTAATTCTTAAAATCATTATACATGATTATTTGTGTTAAAATTGTAAATAACTATATTTTAAAAAGATTATTGAAAACATTTTTGTTGGCTACAATAATTATAATAATGAATTTTTAATGTATTACTTTTACATGGAAATCAACGAATTTTTATGATTTTAAACTTAAGGTGTGATACAAGATTTTTAGTATGATTTCATATTTTTAATTTATATTTTAACTTTAAGTTTTCATTTAACATTTTTTAGAGAGGTCCATTACAGTTTAGGCTAAAAAAATATTATATGAATGATTCTACATGGCAGTGTAATTGGGGAGTGTTATGTAGGAAGTGCATATGACTAAGATTTGTGTAGTTTGGCTAGTGAGATTGAACTAAGTTGAACATCTCATCAATGATATTCCACAAAATGTAATTGATTTCCAAGATTTGAATTGAGATTTTTCATATGGAATTTTTTTATTGTTGGCTTTGTTCTCATATGAGGATAAAGGTTAGGGTAGGGCTTGCAAGGAATATTTCATAAATTCTAAAGTAAGGCCAAGAGTAACGATGAGGGTGGGGGAACCATTCCGTGCTTTCTGGAGAGTTGGGGGTTCATACCGATTGCAAATTCCAGATCGCAATGGCGAGCTGATTAACATATTTCTTTATAAGTGCTCTACCTCGGCTCAGCTGCTGGCGCGCTCGCTCGACTCTGCTTCCTACGAGATCTGCACCCCACAGATTTTGAAGGTTGCACGCATGCCCACTCCCTACACTTGATCCTTGCGGGCGGTTCTACCAAGGGCTCAAACTACAGGCTACGGTCGGCTAGGGTTTGATCTGCTGGCTCTCCATGGAGGAGCCGGCTCCCCCCAAGGGGTCTTCCTCCTCTTCTCCGCCTTCTGCCACTGAGGCCTTCAGATCCTTGCTGGCCTCTCTACCCAAGAAGAAAGTTGTGGAAGCTGCCAAATTCGTGAAAAGACTAGAAGATATCCCCAAGATCGCCCTTCCTCCTGAAGGCCCGATTCAAGTAGCATTATCTCTAGTAGATCGTGCACTGGTAGGTCAGTTTACAGGTCTCTAGCCCTCCCCAAAATAAACAAAGAACTGGGTTGCTAGAAACTGGGCTCCGCTGATCAAGAACAAGGTAACATCTTACTTCCTCGAAAGAGGATATTCTATTTGAATTCTCAGAAAAAGAGGACAAGGATCTCATTTTCAGAAATGGGCCCTACTTCATGGGTCCTCAAGGGTTGTATTTAAATAAATGGATGCCAAACTTCAATCCGATGGGTGGATGTGCCCTCTGTGGTCCCGGTATGGGTAAGGCTCCCTAATATCCCAGTTCACTGTTGGAACTGGGACTCTCTGAAGCATATCGGAAACACTCTTGGGAAATTCATAGACAAGGCCAACAACAAGGATCAGTACGACTGCACCAGAATTTGTGTGGACGTAGATCTAGATGTCGGATTACTAGAAGCCATCAAAATAAGGGTAGGTCCTTGGACGCATGTTCAGAAGCTGGACTATGAACAACTGCATTTAAAATGCCAGAAGTGTCAAGTCTATGGGCACTTCGCTAGAGATTGCCCGTCCAAAGGGGTAGAGGAAAAAGGGAAGGAAGAAGGATGGAACCAAGCAAAAAGACCCAAAACTTCTTTCAGGAAGAATGCAAATGTTAATGCTAGAGCCCCCCAAACGGGCCCTGCTCAGCATCCACCCATGGAAAGCCAAGGGAACAAATTTGAGATCCTTGGATCTGAAATCATGAATACGCAGGAGACAGAAATTCCGAAAGAAGTCTCTCCGCCTAAATCCAAAAGCATACCAAAGAGATCCAAAGGGAAGATGTTAGAAGAAGAGGAGGAAACCCAAGATTCCGAGGAATCAGAGGAAGAAGGGGAAATAGGGGATTCGCAATCTACCCCCAGAAGATCCACAAGAGGACGAATGTCAACAAAGGAAAAAAGAGATCAAGAAACATACAAAGACAAGCTTCAGGGCAGCCAGCCAATGCTAGAGAAACTCCTAGCAAAAACCTCGAAGATGAAGAGGATCCAAACCCAGAGCTCCAAAGGAGCTCATCACAACAAAGTAAATGATGAAGATAATCTCCTAGAATTGTAAGGGAATGGGCTCCAAAGCCAAGGAAGAAATAATGAATAGTCTAATAAGACTGGAAGCCCCGGACATTCTTCTCATCCAGGAGACTAAACTGGAGGATTCAGCCTTCCTCCAAGCAAGCAGAAAGTTTTGGGAAAAGGACGGAGCGCATGCAACCTCTGCCCGCGGAGCATAAGGAGGACTTGGGTCACTCTAGAATCCAAATAAGTTCTCTCTAATCTCTAATTCCCTGAACACTCATTGGATTTCGTTAAAATTGCAGCACTTAGAATCTAAGGAAAATATTAGTTTGGTCAATGTATATGCTCCTAACAATGCAGGTGAAGATAAACTATGTTGGGACTCCATCAAAAACTTGGCAGATCTGGAAAATTTGGACAACATTATCATAGCCGGAGACCTCAACCTCACCCTCCTATCATCAGAAAAAAGAGGAGGCATTATTTTCAAAGATCCGGCAAGAGAATCAGTGGAAGATCTCATGCAGGATTGGGATCTGATAAAAATTAAGCCGACTACTGGCAAGTACACGTGGTCAAACAAGAGGGTTGGCCTGGGTCACATAGCTGCAAGACTGGACAGATTTTTGGTGCAAAGTTCCTTCCTACTTCTAGGATTAGAAGCTAGATCACACATCCTTCACAGAAGCATATCAGATCACAAGCCTATTAGCTTGGAACTATTGACCCCCAAGGACCTGGGGCCTATTCCATTCAGGTTCAGCTCTCTCTAGATCAAACAGGAAGACTTTATGGACAAGGTCATAGACTACTGGAAAGACCCAGTCAAGGGATCCGCCTTCTTTTTCTGGGAGGAAAAACTCAGAAGAGTTAAAGTCATGCTAAAAAATTGGGCTAAGATCCTGCCCAACCCTACTACGGAAAGGAAAAAATCTCAAATCGAACTAGAAAGCCAGCATCTCCATCTTGAAACGGCTGAAATCATTAAAGAGAAATTGGACAAGGAGGCCATGCTTCAACAAAATTTCCATAAGGCATGCCTGGAAGAAGAGGAGTATTGGAGGCTCAAGTCTAGGAGTCTTTGGCTCAAATCTGGCTACAAAAACTCCTCTTTTTTTCATAAACAATCACAAGCTAGGAAAGGACGGAACTCCATCATCGAAATAAAAGAAGAAAACAACGTTCTGAAGGACCTTGCAAGCATAAAAAAGGCAGCTTCAGATCATTTTGAGAAGCTGCACAAGGAAGAAATAGGAGCTGAGCAAAATGATAGTCTATTGGACGTTGTCCCTAGCCTCATCACTCCCAAGATGAATCAGGTCCAAGAAAGAGAAATCACGCACAAGGAAACCAAGGAGGCCCTCTTTGCAATGGATCCCGATAAAGCTCCAGGACTGGACAGTTTCACGCTGAGATTTTACAAACTTGTTGGTAGATAATTGAGAAGGAATTCCTCAAAATGATTCAGAAATCCCAGGACTGTCAGAAGATTGGGGGTTGCACAAATTCGGCATTTCTTGCCCTCATCCCCAAGGAAAAAGGTGCAAACCCTTTCAATAGATTTCACCCAATTTCATTATGTAATATTGGGTACAAATTGATCACCAAAGTGATAGCAAATAGGCTGAAAAAAATTCTCCCTAAAATCATTCCGGAAAATCAAGGTGGATTCATTCAGGGCAGGCAGCTGGTGGACAACTTTGTGCTGGTGCAAGAGGCAATCCATTCCAGCCAACACCGAAAGGAAAAAGGTATGGTTATTAAATTAGATCTAGCTAATGCCTTTGACCGTGTTAGACATAGGTTTTGTTTGATGTAATGTATAAATTGGGATTCGGGCAAAGCCTCATAAAGTGGATAAAAGCTTGCATATCAGAGCCTTGGATTGCCCCTTCGGTGAATGGAAGGGCCACTGATTTCTTCAAAGCCTCTAGAGGGCTGAGGATGGAGTGTCCTCTTTCACCTCTCCTATTCGTCATTCAGGCTTCTGTTCTCAGTTTATATCTGAATAAAAAGCCGCAAGAACAAGACATTGTTGGCCTGTGCATTGCAAGAGGGGTGAAATGCACCAATCATGCCCTCCTTGCCGATGATATTCTTCTGCTGGGAGCTGCTACACCGCATTCAGCAATTAAATTCAAAGCAGTCCTGGATGACTTTTGTAAGGTCTCAGGCAGCGTGTTAAAGAAGGGTAAATGTCAAATATATTGTTGGAACATCCCTGCTTCTACTGCAAACTCCATAGCCAGATGCCTTGGATTTGCAGCCTCCACTACTTGGTCCTCATTCAAATATCTTGGTCTGCCAATTTTCAACAAGAGGGCATCAAGCAAAGACTGGTCGCCTCAGTTAGACAAATTCAAAGCAAAGATGCAAGCCTGGGGATCCTCTTGGCTCAACATCGCAGGCAAAGCAGTGCTCATCAAGGCAGTTCTTAGCAGTCTTTTGATTTTAAAATTCTTTGTCCTCCTGGCACCTATGGGAATCATAAAAAATATGGAGGAATTAATCAGGAAATTCTTCTGGAAAGGAGGCAAACAAAATGACAAGAGATTTTCCCTAATCAATTGAGAAATAGTCACCAAACCAATTTTTGAAGGGGGATTGAATTTTAAAGACCTCAGAGCTCAAAATCTAGCCATGGGAGCCAAATTAATTTGGAAAATCATTGCTCCTAATCCAAATTGGGCTTAGATTGCATTGTGGAGAAAATATTTCAGAGGAGCAAGGCTCAGATGTTTGGATCAGCCTAAAAACCAACTCAGAACTCCTTTTAGCACATTGATTAACGGAATTGGTCTGATGATAAAAAACTACTCTCACTGGATTCCTGGAAATGGCAAACGAGTTCAACTATGGAGTGACAAAATTTTGGATCGACCTCTACTGGAAGAATTGAGAGATTTTACAGAGTTAAAAAACTAGCTAGCTCAACAAATGTCCACACCCTATGGGACCTATCGATGTGGACGAAGGATACCTAGGCGGGTTGGAAACACCTCCCTGTGCCCATCGCCTTGCAACCTGAGTTGGCATTGCTTAGCAACCTCTTACACGGACTGGCCCCTATCCACGCACGTAGGCAAGATGTGAGAGGTTGGGGAAAAAACCAGGTAGGATATACAGTCTCTCAAGGATACTCTAAGTGTCTTGAACGTCCCCACATGCCTCCCAACCCTGCCCCTTGGGTACGCATATGGAATTTCCCCTCAATTCCTAAAATAGATCATTTCTGTTGGATTCTCTGTCACCAAAAAATCCTCACTGAGGACAAACTCCAGAAAAGAGGCATCAATGGGCCTTATAGATGCATTCTTTGCAAGGAGAACTCAAAAATTGCCCTCCACCTCATGATCGAATGCAAATTTACAATCTCTATTTGGTAGGAGCTGCTGGATCCTTGGAATTATGATTTCATTTTTCCTACTTTTGTTCAAGATTTGTTCGTGGGCTGGATGGCCAGATATCCAAGTGCACAACCAAAAAACAAAACGGTTAGGACAGCTTGGAGTGCACTGCCAAAATTCATCAGTTGGCATGTTTGGTTGGAAAGGAACATGAGGATATTCCGGAGCAAGGATCAGAACCATAGAATAGTATCCAACTCAGTGAAATGCCAGCTAACCGAGTGGCTGGAAGACAAAGGAGATGACTCAAATCTCAGCTAGAAAGACAGAGACCTGGGATCTATCCTTAAGTTTAATTTTCACAAGCCAAGAACCTCTCCTCCAATTCTCGAAGATTGGCAAATTAGGAAAATGAAGAAGATTTTCAGGAATGGCTATCCAATCAACCAATTCCCTCCCTATTATTTTATGGGGCAGCAAAAGGGAATCCAGGAAAGGTCGGTGCTGGAGGACACATTAATATGCCAGACAACACATCTCCACACAATTTCATTTAGGGATTAGGCCATTCCTCTAGCATACAAGCCGAGGCGTTGGCCCTCTTCCAAGGTGTAAACTTCCTCAAAGAGCTGGGAATTCGGGAGGCAAATGTCTTTGGAGACTCCCAAGTAATCATAAGAGCAGTGGCGACCAACTCCAATCTAGTAGATCTACAACTAGCAAGATTAATTACAAGGATCAAAAGCATGTCAAAGTCCCTACATCTAAATTATTTTCATGTATTGAGAACAAATAATAAAGCAGCAGACATTAAGGCAAACAAGGCAGTACACTTAGAGGCTGGAACTATTCTAAAAAATAAGGAAATTCTGTGGGCATCTATCCCGCAAAGAGCCATGTTTTAGTGCTTTCTTTTACATCAGTTCATTTGTATCTTTCAACTTGGACAATTAGCAGCAAAAGTGCACTTTAACAATTGTAAAAAGAGGAAGCTCATAAGAGTAGGTGCCATTTCCCTCTTGGTAAAAAGGCATGCCGAAAATTGCTCCTCCTTTTCTAACCGAATGGGTGGCCTTTAGCCAAGCAGTTAATGAAATCCTATAACCGTTCTTGTAAAAAAAAAACGATGAGGGTGGGGGAATATTAGATAAATTACAATGTGACAGTGGCATTGGGGAAGTATTTAATGCGAATCACCATCACATCAACTATATCAGAGACTTAGAGGGCTAGTTCAATATTGGATATCAGTATATTAGGCATGTGAGATCGAAATATTGTGGTATTGTATGGTCAGTACCACCTTCACTATAACAATGATGAACCATAACAACCATATCATCTATCATAACCCTAGAGGATTTTAGCCCTACCACTTATGGAATGCATTGATATGATGATGCCTTATATGACATAAGGGCAGAGAGACATAGACCAGAGTGGAAACACCACATGGCCAAGAGTTTCCACATTGGTGTGCATATAACGATGTGGCCATAGAAGAGAAAAAAACTTTAAAGAGGCATAACTTTGTGCTCATAACTCAGAGTAAGACAAAATTTATATCATTGGAAAGCTCTTAATGAGCAGAAAACGATGGAGATATCAGAATTGTGATTTGAGGTGATGGAAGAAAGAGGATTCGTAGTAACCCTTTCTTTATAATGTACCTTGAAGTAAGGTATAGTTACACTCTACATCCTTAATATGGCATTACGGTGTTGGGTGTGTTATAGTAAAGCACAAAGATAAAAGAAAATCTCATAATAAAAAAAGGAAGGGTGAATCAAGAAGAAAAATTTTTATTCCAAAGAGGATAGTAGCTCATCAAAAGAAGGTGATGTATTTCATCAGATGATGACAAAGAAAAATTTATATTCATAGCCTTGGATGCTCAAGATGCTGATGGAAAAGACAACAAGGAAGAGAATATAGATTCAAAGGAAGAAGTTGAAGGGGAGATAGATCTTAAATTAGAACTAGTGAGTCCCTTCGAAGAAATAAATAGACTCAGGGTGAAGATTAAAAAGTAGAAGGAAATTATGCAAGAATATGAAAATACATTACAATGAAGCATCATCCTCCTAAAGACACAAATAAAAGAAGTAAATAGAATAAAATAAATCATGATAAGCCCGCTAAAAGAAAATGAAATAAATTAGAGAAATTATAAGAAGCCCTATGGTCTAGTGTGAGGGGAATTGTAATGCTACATTTAAAAATAATAAGATAGTACTTACATTAAGAAAAAAAACAATGTTAAAATATTTCAATTTCACCTTAATTTTACGTCAATTTTATATAGAAAGATAAAGTAATTGGAAGTAAAAAAAATCTAATTTAACATATGAGGCAGATATTTAATTCCTTCTTATTGCTAAGGAATTGATACATGCATTTAAAAATGTTATTCATATTATAGTCCAATATAAAGGAGATTTGTGATTCATTCTATGTTCAGTTGGCATATAGTGTGTGTAATGAAAAAATGTTTTAATATGAATCATAAATAAAATATTTTAATGTCAATTTTGTATATATTATATAAATAAAATGAAAATAAAATAAATTCTCATGGTTAAAACAATATATAGTATTTTTTGTCCATGTTTAGTATGGAGTTAACACATGGTGTGTGTGTGTAATCAACTTAAATCCATCTTAACCTTGGATTTATCAAGTTGGCAAGAGAAATCAAATCTCTCAAGGTGAAAACCTTTCATCAAGTTTTTCACTCAAAAAATGCTTGCACTTCTAGAGATTTAATCTCTCTCTTCCCTTGATAGGTTCGAGATTAAGATGGACCTTGGATTGTTAGTGTAATTCCTTTCATGCTTAACATGTAGTTGACACACACACACAGACACACATAGCCAACTTTGATCCATCTTAACCTTGGATCTATAAAGTTCCTAGAGGAATCAAATTTTTGAGGTGCAAAACTTAAGTTTTGCACTCAGAAAGAGGTTTGCAACTCTAGATATTTGATATCTTTGGAAGTTTTATAGATTTGGGGTTAAGATGGATCTAGGATGGTTACAAAAATAAGTAATATATGAGTTAAACATATATACATTTACAAAACATGCAATAACATGGCTTATCAATACCACAAGTGTAAAAGATGACAATTCATCTCATTGTTTATATATAATATATATATATACTTAATATATATATATTATATATACTAATTGAAAAGAAAAAAGTCATAACTACTTTTAAGATAAATCTCAACCCTCTATCTTTAAATACTACTAAAAATATTTCACGAATATTCCAAAAAAATTAATAGTAAGTTAATCCTTACCATCGACTTATTAATTATTAATAGTTAAACTAAAATCATAAAAACCTTATTTCAATATAAAATAAAATAACTTTACTGATATATTTATACAATAATATTAAATATTTTTTTTGTCTATCAAAAATTGTCTTTATACATTCTATTAAAAATATATGTTGCATGGCCATCTTAAAGTGGTCACACGTGATATTGACATTATTTTTTTTAATACTATCACGGTTATAAGTATATTTAAGTTTAATTACAAGACTCAAACTATTTTTATTCATGGAAATTTCTTTTTATTTAAAGACAAAGAAATAGTTAAAATGCAAAGCCCTCAAACATAAGTGAAAGTTGATCCTTTTTATAAACCACAAACACATTATTATAAGTAGCATGATATTCCTTTATTAACAATAATGAATGGATATATATTCATAAATATAAGTTGGTGATCACTGCCCTCATTTCAATTAACATCTAAATTGTGATAAGTTTTTAACATTTTTTTTATAAATTTTTTATATACATTTCTGGTTTTACATAATATTTAATTATAATATATAAAGATTAAAATACTTTTTACCTATAAATATTTTGAACAAAAATCTAATTATATATAATAAATATAAAGATTAAATCACCTTTTAATCAATATTTTTTAGTTAAAAACAATTAATTAAGCGTAAAAATTATTATGCATGATTATGTGTTAAATTGTAAAGGCATCGAAGTCTATTTTAAAATAACCAGGCAAAGTAATTTCATATTTTTAATTTATATTTCAATTTTGAATTTCTATTTAATATTTTTTTTAAGAAACATTATATGATTTTTTATTTTTTTTATCAATGTGGTACATTAATTTATTTGTATTGGGTGGTGTGGATTTGTTTTATGAGGAGTGTTATGTAAGAAGTGTATATGATCAATATTTGTGGAATGTGGGTGAGAATGAATTGAGTAAATACTTTATTAATCATATTTTACAAAATGTAATCGATGCTCAAGTTTTGAACCAAGTTTTTTGATATGGAATTTTCTTATTATTAGTCATGTTCTCATATGAGGATGAGGGTTAGGGTGGGGTTATAGGGAATCCTATGAGGGTTAGGGTAGGGTTATAGGGAATCCTGGGTAAATTAGAAGGTAAGGACAAGGGTGAGGGTGACAATGAGAGGGATATTAGATAAATTATAATATGAGGGTAGTAATGGGAATACCAAAGGCCATTCATTATCACATCAACTATATCAAAGAATTAGAGGGTCAGTGCAATATTGGATATCAGTATGTTGGTCCCACAAGATCTATGGACCTCGACATACCATGGTATTGGATTGTTGGTGTTATACCATGTATAACAATGATGAAATATAATAGTGATATCAATTATTGAATCCCCTGAGGATTTTAACCCTGCAACTTATGGAGTACATTGATATGGCAAGGAATGATATGACATAGGGGCCTAAAAACGTGGACCACAGTGGACGCACCACATGGCCAAGAGTTGTCACATGGTTGTACAAATGATGTTGTGGACATAGAATGGGAAAAATATTTGGAGGGGCATAACTTTGTGCCTCTAACTCAAAATGAGATCAAATTTATATCATTGGAAAAATATGGATGAGTAGATGACAACGGTGATATAAAAATTGTCATTTGAGGTGATAGAAGAATGATGATCTTATATAACCCCATATTCATAATTTATCTTGAAGTTTAATTATAGTTATGCTCCATGTCCATAATATAGGATTAGGGGTGTTGTAGCTCCTAGAGACAACACCCAGGTTGAGGAGAGGTCAGTGCCAAGGGCATCTTAAAATCATTTGTAAGATTTACTGAAATTGTTCACTTACATTCAACATTGAACACATTTTTAAAATAGAATTGGTTCATAATCTTTTTCAAGAGGGTAGATGCAGTTGATATTAAAGAAAACTCATAGAAGATTTAATATCTAGCTCTGGTGGCTAACTTAAAGTAGCACATAGTTCCTTGGTCACTGTAGCAAGCATGACATAATAATATGATGAAAAGAAATCAAATACATAGGGCTTAGTGTAGAATCTAGTGCATTATACTTTAGTAAGAAACAGATAATTGAAACACTAAATGATATATCAGATTACATGGAGCGCAAATTAAGAACGTTAGATCTTGTTAGTAACAGGCATCTAAGATTAACATTAGACATAGATGAATCCATGATTTTATAGAAATACACCCAACAATGACTATTACATGTCATTTGAGAAGAAAACAAAGATAAATGGAATGAACATAAAAGAGAATACATACTTTCGAATTTTTGATCGGAGAATCCACAGTAAGAGAATTTTTATACCAACGTTTCGAATCCCAAATGGGATCCATCATCAGGGTTAAGAGAAAGATGATAAAAGAAGAGCAGGAAGGAGGAGATAAATACTCATGAGGGGAAGAATATTGAAGGGACAGCGCAGGTCGGCTTGAAAAATTAATAAGATTTAAAATTAAACTTAAAATTAACATTAATTTTTATTTTTTTTTTAATTAATATTATTTAATTAAAACCCATAAAACATAGACTAACAAATATATTTAAAATTAATATCTAAGAACCTAAAATATATATTAATATTAATATCATAAACCTAAATATTAGGTTTATGATATTAATATTAATATATATTTTAGGTTTTTAGATATTAATTTTAATATATTTGTTAGTCTATGTTTTATGGGTTTTAATTAAATAATATTAATTTAAAAAAATAAAAAAAAAATTATTAATGTTAATTTTAAGTTTAATTTTAAATCTTATTAATTTTTCAAGCCGACCTGCGTTGTTCCTTCAATATTCTTCCCCTCATGAGTATTTATCTCCTCCTTCCTGCTCTTCTTTTATCATCTTTCTC
This sequence comes from Pinus taeda, assembly GCA_000404065.3. Taxonomy (NCBI): domain Eukaryota; kingdom Viridiplantae; phylum Streptophyta; class Pinopsida; order Pinales; family Pinaceae; genus Pinus; species Pinus taeda. The sequence goes on from APFE030403851.1 coordinate 36,177, forward strand.
TTAACCCTGATGATGGATCCCATTTGGGATTCGAAACGTTGGTATAAAAATTCTCTTACTGTGGATTCTCCGATCAAAAATTCGAGAATCACACACCACAGATCTCTGAAATCCAGAATACATACTATAGCCTCATGTTAGCCAGAATAACCAAAATTGTTTATTAATATGCAGATAGAGCATAGATTTTCCCTTTATCCATTAATAGTTCCATAGCCTCTTTGAAATCAAAATTCAAAACATTTCAAAATATATCATAAATAGTTTTTTATAGGGTCTCAGGACAAGTAACCCCTTAAAAATATTCTTTCTTTATTTCCTAATGATTCATCATAATAAAAATGGTGAGAGTGTGGAACTTGCACAGTTGTACTAACTAAACCCTAACTAAATTGAGTTCATTTGTAGAATTGAGGCTTCTGTGATCCATGTCAAATTTATGAGAGATTCTTTAGCGTAAATCACATAAAATTTCATTTGTTGACGCGTTTCGAACAAACTAGTGTGGTTCAACTTGTCCTGACAATGAACCACACTAGTTGGTTCGAAACGAGTCGGAAAATGAAATTTTATGTGATTTACGCTGAAGAATCTCTCATAAATTTGAGTTCATTTCTTAAAATGGAATATTTACAAAAACATAAAACAACAAAGTGTCATGATTGACATGATCAAAGAAATATTCATCTCTGATGGTGAGGTTCTGGAGGAAGAGTTCTTGGGTCGATGATTTGGAGTTGTGGAATGTTCACGAACTGATCACATTTCTGACGTAGTGTTGGGCTCGGTAGAGGAGAGCAAAAGAAACATTGATATGCGATCTTAAGACCTATGACCCTTGCATAATTTGGCATCGTGTGAAACAAGGTCCTCACTAGTCATAGCAAATGGAAATATCTCCTTAGATAGATCATTATTGTCTTTCCCTTTAAGGAGGTCTTCTCATGGGAGGAATTGACTCTGCTCTTAGCCTCTACAAACATCTTATTTTACTACTCCCATGGGATCAATCCTCCTATGAGATCCCAACAACTGGGCAGTCCATCTCCAACCCTCTGCTTGAATTCTAAGTCAAATGCAACAACATACTTTAACACCTTTTCCAAACATTTTGGCCTTGGATCTAGCTACTTCCTTCTAGATCATCTTGGAAACCTCTAGAATTACAGTTACCTAGTCTACCACATCTATGGCCCTCAATGCATTGAGTGGTTTTTCATTGAAATATTGAATGGATCTTTTAGTTGTCTCAGCATTCTTTTCATCCTCCTCCTTAATAGATAGGATAAATAACTCATAGTCCTTGATTACAACTTTTTTCCTCTTCCATCAGGGTTAGACACTTCCAATTATTCTTCATCTCTGTTATTATTTCATCCCATGTCATTTGTTTGGCTTGGAGGAGGGACATGTTACCTTTCAGCATGTCTTTTAGTTCAGTAATTTTTTGGTTTGTTGCCTATATATTTTTACTGGTTAATTCTCCATTTGTCTTAGCAGTCTCCAGTTGTTTCTCCTTTTGTGCAAGGGCATGCTTGGCATTGTCTAAATCCATCTATACTTTCTTGAGTTCTCCTTCTGAGAGTTGTAACTCTGTGAGGGTCTTAGTGAGATCCTCTGTGGGATTCTAAGGATTCTCTGGCACAAGCACTGCACAAATATGAGAGTTAATTTTTTGTTGGAGCTCTACTACCTATTGCTTGAAGGCCATCACTTCATTATTGTAGTCTATCAGCTCCTTGGCTGGGATCTCTTTTTCTTCCTCTACCTGTGTTAGTTCTCTGGATTACACATGTTCACTAGCATGCATCTTCAACTTATGCCTCAGTTCTTGGATCTCATCCCGTGAACTGTGGATAACAGTTTCGACAACAACTTTGTCTTCTGTGTTCACTCCAAGCTTTACAATTAGTTCTTTTAAGCTCTCATTTTGTAAATACAGAGCTCTGGAGTTAGATTTCTCTTGTTTTAGCTTTGTTGCAGCCTACTTCAAAAGTTTTTCATCTTTACTGATGTTCATCATTCTGACTTAATTCACTATACAACATATCTCCCACCTACCTGTAAAAGTTGATTTTGTTCGACAAAGGGACACTTGTCAGGCCTAGAGATACATCCACAATCTTAAACTATGAGCATGATGGGAGGGATTCTGTTGAGGGGTGGTGTAGCAAAAAAATTATTTGGTCTCTCCAGGTCCATAGCATCCAGGAGTCTAGTCTGTTAAGGGACCGAATGTGATGCCAGTTGTTGTTGCACCTTTTCTCTTACCTTCTTGTTATTTTCCTCTATCACCTTCCCTGTTGTCCAACTAGATTCTAGCATTGTTGAGATCCCAATAGAACTCAGAATGGCTACCTCTATAGATGAAGTGGCAGAGGCTTGAAATGGGTCTTCTAAAGTCACCTGAAAGTTTGGTTAGTCTAGGTTTATCTCAGTCAACCTTGTTTCAATCTCTTCATCCACTACTTCTTAGGTTTTGGCCCTTTTGTTGGAGTAAACATCTTCCATTTGCACATCTCTAATCTCATCCACATTTCTCTTATGTGCCTTATCCTTTACTATTCGAGTCTCAATCTCCATTTATGTATTAATAGGCCAGGAATCAAAGTTAGCTTTCCACAAATTTTGGCCTGTGTTCATGATCATAGGCTGAGGCATTAATACCTTTCCTTCTCTTTAATATGATACCATGGGGGTCATAATTCCAAATATCCCCCATTTCAAAATTCAGTTCTTTCAACATATTTTCAACCGACTAAATAGCTTATTTGGTGTTTACAATGAAGGGGCCTATTAGCTTGCCCAATTTGAATATATAGCCTTTCTTAGCAAGAACAAAGTGGATATGGTCCACTTGTAGGCTATGTTTGATGAATTCTAGGGAAAATATTCTCATTGGCATAAAAATAGGTAAATGGTAGGGAGGGAGCTCACACCCATAAACCCTAATTTATTTCTGCTGAGGAGGAATCCTTAGGGGGGGGGGAGATATTGTGGATAGTTTTGCATGCAGTAGCCAGAGAAGTGGATATGAATTGAGAATTATTGGGTTTTTTCCTGACAACAACATCACAATCAAAAATAAACTTTTGTTGTTTGTGTGAATCCATGAGACTGAGATCTAGGTATTCAAACTCATCTACATGGGTACATAGGAACAATAAAACATAATGGAGTAATATCTAAAAAATGAAGTGATAGAAAAATGGTGGAGATGGAATTTGATGTATTTAGTGAGGAAAGAAGGTATATAAAAAGGATGGCTTGGTGGAATCATCGTTCTTAGAAACCCTGTGGTGGCTTTGGTGAAAATATTGGCATCATACTCCCCAAACAATTGTGCAATTACATTGAGGATGGGTTGCATTGCCTTTGTAAATGTGGGTACTGGAAAAGTATCCACAACGAGTAAGGATTGGTGACATGGGGCCAAAATCATCTATAAGAAATCTCGTTGCTCCCTAACTATGAGGGCGCTATAACCGTAAAATAGGGTTGTTTCAATAACTTTTGTTCGTTCAGGAGAAACTAGGTATAGCAAAGCCTTTTGAATCATCTCTAGAGCTATCTCCAGGATTTTTACTCCGGTGGATGATATAAAACAATTTTTCTCCTCAGCATAAGATGTGACAAGCTATGAAATAAACTATGAAAAGTGATAGACAAATGGTGTGACTTGGTAGTATAACCCTGAATCCACTACTCTGAAAGGGTCCTCTCCCTCAACATAGTGATCATACATGTTGAACCGAAGGTCCGACAGGTGGTAGGGGCATAATGGGTCAAACTTTTGTGACTTTCTGTCCATGAGCGGCTCAATGTTGGACGAGGGTTTGCCTTCCCGCGCTTTGGGATTTTTAGGAGTTGGTTTCTTCGTTTTGACAATGAGGAAAAAATTGCAGGTAGAAAGCTTGCATGTTACCTGGTTGACCGAGTGAAATATGGATGAATGACAATGGTGTAGCTCGAGAATTGTCTGATAGGCGAATGAGGTCATAGACTAGTGGAACGGTGGAAGGACTCAACTGCAGGAAGTAAGATTTTGAATTCAAACAACTAACAAGGGTCGGGCCTTTATAGGAAAAAAAAATGATAACTTAACATTAGGTAGGGTCATGAGGGAGTGACGCGTGGCAGAAGGTGATTAGGAGGGTGACAGATTGTCACATGGAGGGGTGACTTTACCATTTTACCTTTGCTCTCACTTATTGGTGTTATCTACACCTTGGCATAATGTATGGCAATTGTGGTCCCCACCTCTTCTCTAGTGGGAGGCAAGATCAATCCAAGACCCCCCGAAGTTAATTTGGGCTAGTGATCTACTTGTTGAATTGTCAACTCTAGGGGTGGTGCCGACGTATCAGTCATGTCAACCCCACCGTAATGCCTCCGGGGGTTAGTTAGGTTGTGGTGAACGTCAATCCACCCGACACTTACTCGACCTTTAAAACTGGGCCCCACTTTCCACTTACCTCGATCACTTCGATTTGATGTGCTTGCCAAGGAATACAATTTTCTAATATTGTCTTTAGCCCGAGGACATTTAGTGCATTGCTAGAGCCAAATTTTATCCCTTCCACTAGCCTAGGTTGCATTTGTCCTTCTCTGCACCAGGGAAAAACATGTCCATTCCCCACAAATACAAAAAAAGTATGACAAAGAACAACAAGGGGGTTGGGTTTTTTAAATTAAAGCACAAATATAGAATCAAATCTCATAAAATAAGGAAAGGAGGATATCAAGAAGAAACATTTCTATTCCAAACAGGATAGTAGCTCATCAGAAAAAGGTGATGGATATTCATTTAATGACGAGAAAGGAAAATTTCTATTCAAATATTTGGATTCTTAGGATGTTGATGAAAAGGAGAACTAAGAATATAATAAATATTCAAAGGAAGAAGTTGAAGGGGAGTTAAATCTTGAAGGAGAAGTAGTGAGTTCCTTACAATAAATAAATATGCTTAAAAGGAAGATTAAAAAGTAGAAGGAAATTTTGTAGGAATATGAAAAGAAAGGTTGTGATTATAATGAATCAAAAATCATCCTCCTAAAGGCACATCTAGAAGAAGCAAAGAGAGTAGAAGAAATTATGATAAGCCAATTGAAAGAAAAAAGAAAGAAATTATGAGAAGCTAGAAGCAAAGATTCTTTCCCTGAGAAAGGAACTAGAGAAAGAAACTACTCATTTGAATTGAATCCTAAAGTTTTAGATGAGTACTAAAATATTAAATAACATTCTTAGCCACCAAATTTCTTCTTTAATTGAAACAATTATTGGTTATAAACAAAATCATGAGACCTTCCAGGGAGAATTAAGCACAAACTGACATCAATAAAGGAGTGCAAAAAAGAATATAAAATATTTGTTAATGTGCTTAGGAATTCTAATAGCAATGAAAATAGTTCTAGAAAAGTAGGTGAGAACTAAAAAATATCCGACCCTATCAACAATATAGGAAATATTAGAAATAAAGTTAAGAATCAAATGAAACATGACCACATCAGCAATATAAGAAACACTTAAAAAGGAGATGAAAGCCTACAAAGACATGATTTTTCCAAAGGCCCTATCAACAATACAAGAAGCATTAGAAATGAAGCAAAATAGTAGTAGAGAGCTAAGTTTTATCATAAAGACAACATGAATGGATTCATGAGAACTATTCCCTTAAGAAGGCCTTTCTCATCCAAGTATTAAAGTGTGTTTTTAGGATTTTTATTTTGTTGTAATAATTTTGTACATAAAGAAATGCATTGTAAATCCTATGTAGGGAATTACCATATGAGAAACAGATTTAGAGAATCTTTGAGGACTTCAAGGAATGATTATGTGATTAAGAATCCTAGAAGTTTCAATGAGAAAGCTACCAGAAATAACAATTAATTTTCCCCCTTATTGATCATGTTTAATCTTATAAGTGTAATAAATATGGCCACGTGACAATTGATTGTAAAATAAATACAATAGGGGATGTTCAACAAATGAACAAAAAGAGTACAAGGGTATGGAAAAGGAAGAAAGAAAATCAGGAAGAAAGTGAATTTTCTATTTATGCCCAAAATAAGGAGGTCAATGGTACATGGATAATGGGTGTTCAAATCATGTTACGAGAGATAACAACAAAAATATATCTCTAAAGGAAGACAAAGGAGGAACTATTACTTTTGTAAATAATGCACTAGCGAGAATAAAGAGAAAATAAAAAACCAAACTTAATAATGGAGTGACTAAAACTCAAAATGTTGTATATGTTGATAGTCTAAAACATAATGTTTTGATTGTTAGTGAAATTTGTGATCAATGATTTTATCTCACCTTTGATGTCAAGGGATGTGAAAGGAAAGTAGGATTAGGAAATTTGGTGGAAAATGTAGCTAGGGCTTCAAGAAATATGTATATTCTAGATGAAGTCAAAGAAAAATGTTGTATGAGGAAGGTGGATCAAAGTTGATTATGGAACATAAGAATGGACCATATTAGTTTTGACCATCTAGCAAAACCTAGCAAGGAACAATAAGTGACATACATGTAAAAAATATCAAAGCTAAGTGATCCCATTTGCAAGTGTTATCAACATGGGAATCAAACCGGAGTCAAATTCAAGGAGTTCTCATTAGAACTTGTTCATACACTATGTGAGCCTAATATAACAAAAGCAGTAGTAGGTGAGGGATATTTCATGCTTATAATTGATTATTATATTATAATGACATGGGTTTCCTTTCTTAACGATAAATATAAATCCTTTGAGAAGTTTAAAACATTCAAATCCCTGATTAAGAATGAAATTGACCTAAAGATCAAATGTTTGATATTAAATAGAGGAGAACTTCACATCAGAATGGTGTGGTTGATAGAAAGAACAAAATTGTGTACGAGATGGCATTAACTACACTTATTGAAGAAAATATTCCAAAAATATTTTGGGAAGAGGTAGGTAATGCAAAAATTTACATTCTAAAAATAAATCAAGTTAGAGTAAACAAAGGTAAAACTCCTTATGAATTGTGGAAATGCATACTTGCTTCAGTAAAACATTTCAAAGTTTTTTGCAGCAAATGCTTCATCATGATAAATTAATACAATTTAGGAAAAATTGCTTCTAAAGTAGATAAAGGAATATTTCTTGGTTATTCATTTAGAAATAAGGGATACAAATGTTACAATAAAATATTGTGCAATATATTTGAGAGCATTGATGTAAAAATAGATGAAGCATTAGTTCAAAAGAAAATTCCACAATAAAATGAAGATCTAGAGGAATCATTCAATATACAACACGAGGAAGAAGAATAATAAGAGGATGATTAGGAAGAGAAAGAGGAATAAGTATAGAAGATACATTGAGAGGAAGAGGAGGAAAGAAGATAAATTCATCATCCAAAGACTCCATCCAAGTATGTTTATAAAAATTACCGATAACATCAAATATTTAGTGATACAAATTTAGTAGTTCACACTATAAGGAGCCCTGATAAGCTCAGCACAACATGCAAACATTGCTTTGTTATCCAAAATAGAGCCTAAGATCTTTGTGAAAGCCAATAAATATGAGAATTGGGTAAATGCTATGGAGGAAGAGCTAAATCATATTGAGAAAAATGAAATGTGGGAACTAGTGCCTGGACCAAAGGACAAGAACATGATTAGAACTAAGAAGGTATTTAGGAAAAAATTGAATTAGGATGGACATGAAGTGGGAAATAATGCTAGTCTGGTTTGCAAAGGGTATGCAATAGTGGAGGGTGTTGACTTTGAATAAACTTTTGTTGTAGTTTCTATACTTGAATACATCATAAATTTCTTAATACTGGATGTTTTAAACATTTTAAGGTGTATCGAATGGATGTCAAATCATCTTTCCTAAATGGAAACATGGAAGATGAGGTGCATGTTGAGAAACCATAGGGATTTTCGATATCAAAAAATAAATACCATGTATGCAGGTTGCATATGGCTCTTTATGCTCTTAAGACGGATACTAGAGCTTGGTACTCGAGAATTGATAAATACTTCAACAACAAGGATTTAAAAAGGAAGCAATATTTAGCAATCTGTACATCAAAATAAATAATGAAAACCTATTAATGGTTGTTTTCTATGTGGATGATGTCATATTTGGAAGTGATATAGACACAATTAGTCAAAGGCTTATAGTAGAAATGTAGAAAGGGTTTGAGATCTCTATGCTATGAGAATTATCATTCTTCCCAAAATTGTAGGTTTTTCAATCAAATAAAGGCATATCCATCTCCCAAACCAAATATCTTAAGAAAATGCTGAAAAAATTTGGAATGGAAAACTATAATCTTATTATCACTCCCATGGTTACAGGATGTATATCAAGCAAGATAATGAATCACTAGATGCAAATCAAAATGTGTATATATCAATGATTGATAGCATGTTTTATTTGGAAACGTGAAGACTTGATATCCTGCAAGTTGTCAAGTTGGTTGCAAGATTTCAATCTACACCAAAGGAGACTCATGTGTAGGCTATGAAAATGATTTCCATAAATTTAAACTTGGGACTATAGACTATGGCTTATGGTACTCAAGAAGAAAATACTTTACCTTAACAACATACATAGATGCAAACTAAGTTGCAAGTGTTGATGACAAGAAAAGAACTAGTGGTGGAGCATTCTTTCTAGGACAGTTTTTGGTTTCACGGTTGAACAAGAAATAGACCTCAATCTGTTTATCGAACCAAAGTTGAGTACATTATGTTAGGACTCCATATTGTCTACTTTTGACCTCATATTTTGTCATGATGTTACCCCTTTTTAGCCCATAAGTTGAAACCCTTGATAACATTTTGACATCATTATTCCAAGGAATGAAGTAACTCTCCTCATTTGCTATATGTTTAATTATTCAACACATATTCATGTTATCTTTATAATTAATCTTTGGAAGTTGACTAAGTCGCTGACAATTGTTGGAACTGTTCAAAGTTCGCAGAATTATAATTCACAGTTGCTGCAACACCAGAAACAGAAACTGTGCAGTTGCTGTAACACTAGAAACAACAACTGACTAAAGCAGTTAAAGTCTTAATTTTCAAAGGATGAAACAACAATTGTCGAGCAGGGCAGTAACCCTCTGAAGCTGGGAGAACTATACTTGGCAGATGTTGACATAGCACGATCAGAAAAACATAGTCACAGATGTTGGAACACCAGGAACAGCATGAGAACTTCAAGGGAACAGTTGAGATTTATCAAATCGACAACAACAGTGGAACAACCAAGGATAGTACAAGGACCCCAATAAGATAGACGAAGACTACCAATTTTGCAACAGCAGAAGAATCCGACTAAACGAAGGATGACAAATATATACACTATTGTAACAGCATGCTGTGACAGGAATTGATTTCCTATTTTTGTACAAAAGGATCAAACTAAATGAATAATGACAATCTATTGTAATAAATGTCTCCTCTATAAAGAGGAGACATCTACAGTTGAGAGCTGGCGAGTTATAACGGAAGTATTGTAGTGCAGAGCAAGTCTGAATCTTTATTGTAATTAGACATTTTGGCATATGAATAAAGCATTGTTCTGAGCATTCTAATTTAGCATCTGTGTTCAGGGGAATCTTGTGAGAGGGACAGGGCCCACCTTCTTCACAAGATTCACCCATTTCTTTTCTGTTAAGTGTGTGTGTGATTTCTGTGCATTTCTAGCCTTGCTTCCGATATTTCCTTTTTGCTGATACTCTGTTTCCTTGATCGATTGGTGCTGTGAGAGTGTGTCACCGGTGATTAGGATTTCCAGTGTGCATTGGCAAATTGGTCACAGAGGCAGGTGCTGAACATCCTTATTCTGAGGACAGGGTCCTGGTCCTCTATTACAAAACGGCCATCATTTCTTTCTGCAGATTTGTTACCATTAATTAATTGCTTTCATTTCATTTCTGCAATAGATTATAGCTGCTGTAACATAGAGTAAGGGTTTGATAGAAAGTAGATTTGTTTATACTACAGCCTTTAATGCTTTTAGAATTAAGTGCATACAGTACGAGGTCACCTTTGAAACAAAAGGACTTTCCCGGGTTGACAATTTAATGTGGTACTCGACTATTTAATCAATAAACAATTCGAGCAGCCAACATTTTGGCGCCGTTTCCAGGGAAGTCGACTAAAAGATTTTAAAGGCATTAATGATTTTCCTTTAGAATAACAGGTGCATGAGAGGACGTAGGAAAGCTAACTTCATAGGCGACAAGGGCACAGGAGGAGGAAGAAAAACTTTCATTAACAAGATCATTTCAAAGGCTGAGACATCCCAGAGAACAAGTTCCCGAAGACCTCAGATCCAGTATTCCTCTCAAACAGATCACCAGATGGAGGAAGTACTAGGACCTGAAAGGAAGCTGGAAACACTAGAGCACGTTGAGGAACTAGTAGAAGAACCTGAAGAAACAGAAGATACTGAAGACAAAGCAAGCGATTCAGGAAAAAGACCAATGGAAGACAACAGAGCGGAAGGAAGGGGGGAAAATTACTCTCCACCCTGGAATTTCCTATTGGGGATCTCCCAAGAGGAACAATCCCTATGAAGAACATTCCACCTGTAGCATTACCTAATTTTCATGGGTTATCCTCTGAAGATCCTGATGAGTTCCTCTTTGAATTTGATATACTGTGTAGAAGTTATGATTATGTAACTCCTGCTCAGAAATTAAAACGGTTTCCAGCAACACTGAAAGGGAACGCGTTAAGGTGGTTTATGAGCTTAGGGGCTCAGGTGATCACTACATGGGATCAGATGAAAGAAATTTTTCTGACCAAATATGAAGATTATTGTCGAACAAGAGAAAGGAAGGAAGAATTGTTTAAAATGGTTCAGAAAGAGGACGAGAATTTGGAGGACTTTGTAGAGAGACTGCAGTATAATCTGTAGCGATCAGATCATCCAACTATGAGTAAGGATATTCTGAAGACAATACTACTAAAAGGGGTACGAGATGACTGCCTGGATATGCTAAATATGCTTGGAAAAGGGGATATCTCCAAAGAACCATTTGATGAGATTATTAGCCTCTGTATGAGATGTTCCAGAGGAGCAGCAAGCAGATCTAAAAGCAGGGACATTATATACTCAAGGGTCCAGAAATCAGCAAGTGGAGGATCAACACAAGCCGAAATAGGTAATTTGCTTGAAGAATTTAAAACTGAAATGTTAAGCTCTTTTGCTTCACAAAATTATGCCCTGCAGGTTAAAAAGAAGCAGGCAGAAGCAGAAGCTGCTCTGGCTATTTTATGTTCCAAATGCAGAGGGAAACACCCACTGAGGGAATTCCCATTGGATAGGGTACCAATTTGTACCATTTTTGAAAAGGATCATGAGACTCAACAATGCCCTTCTTTGCCAGGAATAAAGGAAGCACTACAATCAACTGAAGAAGAAGCTGAAGCAGTGTACCTGATGACACAAAGGAGACAATGGCAACCACAAGACAAGGTATGAATTCTAACACATCATTTAGTCGTTGGAATAATCACTCTCCTTGTCAAACAAATTACCCACCCATGAATCAAATGCAATACCCACCCTTTAATCCAATGCAATTTCCACCTATGCAGCAACCAAATCCTCCTTTTACCGACCCTAACATGTGGAATCCTTGGACTCTTCAGCAACCTTATTTCAATCAATGGAACCCAAACTGGACAGCCCAACAGATTCCATTTCCTCAACACCAACAATCTCTTTTCTTACCATCTAATGCTCTACCGAATAACCAGTCAATCAGACCCCAACTGCTTGTACAACCTAACCCCAACCCGAATAATAATAAAGCTCTACAGGTAATTGATATTCAAAGTCAACCTGTTTCCCCTATGCAATGTAATGATATCCATTTACATTCTGGGAGGATAGTTGAACCCATCATTGATGACATTATTGACTCTGAAAAAGAGGAAACTAGAAAAGAAAAGTCATCTAACAACAATGTAGAAATGGTTGAATCATCTTCTAACAAGACTGCTCAAACAACAGAGCCACCCTTCCCTAAACGACTGGCTCTTACTAAAACATTTGAGCCACTTGCTTTTAACCTTTTAGGAGAATTGCATGATTTATATGTCAAAATTCTGCTATTGCAAGCACTAAGAGATGTTCCTATTTATGCTAGAACTGTTAGGGATATTTGTATTAAAAAGCCTGGACGAAAAGCTAAGGAACCCCTCACAGTCCATGTGATGGGAGAACTGACTGCTTTGATGAAAGAAAAAGACCCCCCTGTGAAATATGGTGACCCTGGTCACCCTACAGTAACAGTTCAGGTTGGTAAAACCTTTGTCTCTAAAGTTCTAGTAGATCTGGGTGCTGTAATAAACATTACGACACTTGAAACATCACAATTACTGCAGTTGAAACATTTAATTAGGGAAACCCCAACCATTCTAAGGCTGGCTGACCGCTCTACAATTAAACTCGAAGGTGTCATTGAAGACCTGGTAATTTCCGTAGAATCTTGGAATTACCCAGCCGAGTTTGTTGTGTTACAAACTAAAACAAAGTTGGGGGGTCATCCACTGATTCTAGGAAGACCTTGGCTGGCTACAGTAGATGCTTTCATCAGCTGTGGGTCTGGGTCAATGACAATATCTAATGGGAAGGAAACCAAATAGCTGACTCTTTATCCTCATGCCACACCCATGATTAATAACGACAATTCAGTATGGTTAGATTATGAGGATGAGGAAACCCAACCTATTTTAACTGTCGGACAAGCTTTAACCTTCAAAGACTCAACCGAAGATGAATTAATCAATAACTTTATTTCTGAACCTTCTTTGGTCAGTCCAGAAATACATAGTCACTTCACTGCAATCTTGGAATCTGAATCCCAGCACAACCTTGAAACTGAAAATCTACCTCAGACATTAGTTGGCAGCCCCTCCAAAAGTATAACAGTAGAAATAGAGCCAGGTAAAACATTATATATAAATCCTAATCTAACAGACGATCAAAAACAACAGTTAATGAAGCTACTCCGTGAAAATAAAGAAGCATTTGCATGGGATTATACAGATATGGAGGGGATTTATCCTAAACTATGCACCCACCACATTTATATTAAAGAAGGATCCCGCCCAGTTTGTCAACCCCAACGACGGACGAATCCCAATTTAAGGGAAATTGTAAAAGAAGAACTTCAAAGATTGTTGAATGCAGGATTTATATACCCCATATCTGATAGTGAATGGGTTTCTCCACTAGTAATTGTACCCAAGAAAAATGGGAAATGGCAAGTATGTGTGGACTATAGAGCCCTAAATAAGGCCACCCAGAAAGACCATTTCCCTTTACCATTCATTGATCAGGTATTAGATAACTTGGCAGGTAAGAAATTCTTTTCCTTTTTAGATGGATTTAGCAGATATAATCAGATAAAGATTGCACCCTAAGATCAAGACAAAAACACTTTTACTAGCCCATGGGGGACCTTTGCCTATAGGGTTCTTCCATTTGGGCTATGTAATGCCCCAGCAACATTTCAAAGAGCAGTGATAGGGATTTTTTCTGATATGTTAAATGATTCTTTAGAAATATTTATGGACGACTTTACTCCTTATGGCACAACCTTTGAGGATGCTCTACAGAACCTTGAAAAATTACTTAAGGATGTATAGAAGCACACCTTGCCTTAAGTACTGAAAAATGCCATATGATGATGAATCAAGGTATTGTATTGGGTCACTTCGTTTCATTTTTAGGAATTCAAGTCTATCCAGCTAAAATACAGGTAATTCAGACCCTCCCTATCCCCAAAACCCAAACTGATGTGAGAAGTTTCTTAGGACATGTCGTGTATTATAGAAGATTTATCAAGAATTTTTCTAAAATAGCTTCTCCTCTGTTTTTGTTACTAACGAAAAATGTTGAATTTAAGTGGACTGATGATTGTGAAAAAGCATTCGATGAACTTAAACATCAGTTGTCTACAGCTCCCATTTTGAGAGGACCTGATTGGGCACTCGCCTTTCATATATCCTCTGATGCCTCAAACACTGCCATTGGAGCTGTCTTGGGACAGGAAGAAAACAGTCTTCCCTATGCCATTTATTTTATTAGTAAAAACATGACTCCTGCAGAACTTAATTATACAGTTACTGAGAAAGAATTCCTAGCAGTCATTTATACTATCAATAAGTTTCGGCATTACATTACTGGTTATACTACTTTTGTGCATACTGACCACTCAGCCATTAAATACTTAATGAACAAATCAGTTACAAATGCTCAAGTTACTAGATGGTTATTGTTATTACAAGAATTTGATATCACAATTGTAGATCGACCAGGAAAAGAGAATGTAGTTGTTGATTTCCTTTCTCGATTAAAAACTAATGAAAATATTCCATTAGATGATTCTTTTCCTGACGAGTATTTATTTGCAGTATCTGCTCACTCACCTTGGTATGCAGACATTGCTAACTACTTGGTTGCAGGGAAATTACCATCACACCTATCGCATAGATAAAAAAGGAAAATCATTCAGCAAAGCGCTAGGTATAGCTGGATAAGCGGTTGTCTGTTTCACACAGGACTCGATCAAGAGATCCGGAGATGCATTGGCGAAGATCAAATTTATGATGTATTGAAAGCCTGCCACGATGGCCCTTGTGGAGGACATTTTGCAGACAAAAGAATAGCCCACAAGGTTCTCAGGATGGGTTACTACTGGCCCTCAATCTTCAAGGATGCAAAGAAATATGTCAGGGCCTGCGATAGCTGTCAAAGAATGGGCCAGCCTAATCACAGGGATGAAATGCCACTCAATCCCCAGGTATCTCTTGAACCTTTTGAAAGATGGGCACTAGATTTTATAGGTCTCATTAACCCTCCATCCAATCAAAAAATTTACATACTAGTATGCACGGATTATATGACTAAGTGGGTAGAAGCTAAGGCACTCCTCAAAGCTAACGAAGAATCAGTATTAACATTTTTATTTGAAGAAATCTTCGTTAGGTTTGGACTGCCTAGGGAACTAGTCACTGATGGAGGACCTCCTTTTAACTCTCATGGCTTCAAAGACACATTGTAGAAATACCATATTAAGCATAAAATGGCCACACCTTATCACCCCTAGGCAAATGGGCAGGTGGAAAGCACCAACAAAGTCATAGAAGCTATTTTGACAAAAACAATAAAAGAAAACAGGAGGGACTGGTTTCAAAAGTTGCCTGAAGCACTATGGTCTTATAGAACCACTTGGAGGAATACTACGGGCTTTTCACCCTATGAATTAGTTTTTGGTAAAAATGTTATTTTCCCTCTAGAGTTTGAAATCAAAACTTTAAGAACTGCTTTAGCTATTAACCTTGATTTGACTGATGTACAGACAACCAGGTTGCAGCAGCTTCAGGAAATAGACGAGAAGAGGTTGGATGCCATCCATCAAACAACCATGATCCAGCAACAAATAACCAGATGGCACGACAAAACTATTAAGCAGAAGCAGTTCCAGAAAGGTAACTGGGCTTTACTGTATGACTCCCGTTTCGAGAATTTCCAAGGTAAAATAAGAACAAGGTGGCTAGGACCTTATGAAATAGATGTTGTTTTTCCAAACGAAATAGTCAGACTCTTAACGATTGATGATAATAGAACACCATTATTAGTAAATGGGTATCGACTCCGTTCGTATCAACGGCCTGTTTCTAAAGATGATTTCAAAGCTACCTGCATGGAAGACTTACATTATGTCTTTTTGGGGGAACTTGGTGTCCCTCAAGGCACTTAAATTTCTGTTTATTTATTTATTTTTAGATTAGATTTCTTAACTAATAATCCCTGCCAAGGGTTGCATGTTACAATTAATTGTTTTGCAGATCTTAGTTTCGGAGGATGGCTGAGAATAAAAATTCCAAAAGAATCACTTTGCAGCTTGGAAATGTTTTTCAGACCATAAATCAAGTTTTTCATTATGTCCTGTTGCTGCAACACCACTTCCTGTTGCTGCAACACCATTTCCCATTACTGCAACACCATTTCCTATTGCTGCAACACCATTTCCCGTTGCTGCAACACCATTTCCCGTTGCTGCAACACCACTTCCTGTTGTGGCAACACCATTTCTCGTTGCTACAACACCACTTCCTGTTGCTGCAACACCATTTCCGGTTGCTGCAACACCATTTCCGGTTGCTGCAACACCATTTCCGGTTGCTGCAACACCATTTTCCCTATTGCTGCAACACCATTTTTCCTGTTGCTGCAACACCACTACCCATTGCTGCAACACCACTTCCCCATTGCTGCAAAACCACTTCCCGTTGCTGCAACACCACTTTCTGTTGCCGCAACACCACTTCCCGCTGCTGCAGCACTAACTCATGTTCCAGCAACATCACTTTTCAATACTGTAATACCAGTTTCAATACTTAATGAACTATCATCCTGATGGAACATATTATGCTTCATTAAAGGAACCAGCCATGCACTCTGATAATTACACTTCTTCACTACTACTTCCTATCAAATCGCTTGTATTTTCACGCTTGTAAACCCGTTGAAATTATTATTAATCCAGCAAAAGACAAGATAAGACTTTTGGCGCGCGACTAAAGGTAAAAGTAAAGGTACACATTTTTAAGTGTGAATATTAAATTATAGTTAATGTGGAGATGTTGATACGACTGCCAAAATCATTTTACTACCAATCAGATCATTCAACCGTAGATTTGGGGGGATTACCAAAATATTGTAATTATTGCATAACACATCAACCACTGCCACCCTTACTCCTCGCGGTAATATCTAAAAGTCACCTCGTCGTGGCATATCCTCATTTGTAATGGTTTACTCTGTCTCAAACTCGGTAACTCGGCTTTGCATTGTGTATTTTCACTGGATCAGTAGCTATGGGGGGAAATCTGATTACATATGAACCTGGCACAACAGCGCTATTGGAACTCTACCCTGAGGTTTACCAAATTTTCCTGCAAGCAGGATGGGTAGACTACTTTAGAAGACTCCCAGATTTCAACACACAGCAAGTGTTGGAGTTCGCATACAACTTAAGAGAAGGATTTTCTACGGTCTAGGGAGTACAGATTCCAGTAACAGAGGAAGACGTAGCCCAAGTTTCCAGGTTACCGACCAATGGTACACGTTGGTTTAGTGGGAAACATCTTATTCTGAATACGCAGCAAGGCTTTTTCCTACCAGACGAGCACGTGGAAGCCAAAGGCAGAGGGGTCGCACTTCAGTCACTGCCTCCACCATGGCCAAAGGTTGCGGAGTTTGTCAAGTAGTATTTGACTTGAGAAGGTCGTTACCAGGTAATTTACCAACACGACTTCGTTTTGTTAAATCATTTGAGGCATGGTCAGTTGATAAACATGCCTTATTATCTATTAGGTTGTCTAAAAAATATGTCACGTTATACTGGAAAAGAAAAGCATCCACTCCTTTCCCTGAAACACCATCGTTTAGCCCAACTCCTAATAAATAGAGGCTTTGCTCTAAATCATCCACCCCCCCTCATTAATTCTCCCCAGCAAATAGAAGAAGATCCTAAGTAGGAAGAGGAAATTCCCCAACAACTAGAGCAAATACCCCAGGAAATTCCCAAACAACCAGAGCAAATACCCCACGAAATTCCCCAGCAATTAGCAGCAGAAACACCCCTGCAGAGGACCCCATCCCCCAATGAAGCTCAACCATCTACCCCCATGCTTCATATCTCCACTGATGACTCCAATGATAACACCCCCATCATTCTTCTTAAAAGAAAAAAGCAGTAGAAAACTAAAACTCCACCAAAAAGGAGAAGAACCAGGGCTTCGATCAAAGCAGCTGTTATTCCCGATAGTTCCCCCAGTCTGAAGGAAAGTGGCCAAAAAAGAAAAATTATTGATTTTCATGCCTCTTTACCGAGGCAACGAACACGATCGACTGTAACAATTAAACCCACCAGCCCTGTTATCCCTAGTTCTCCACCCATCACCCTAACACCCCGCATTCCAACCATCCCTGAGCATTCCCTTTCCTCACCCTCTGGGGCTGAGATGCAGAGCGTTGATAGTTTTGTGACATTATTTTCTGAGGTAGCTGTTACACAAGAACCAGCTGCCGAAAAATCTAAAGTAGACACCCAAGGTGATATTGGGCAAGTGGTTGTTACACAAGAACCAGCCACTACCCAATAGGTGACACACAAGAACCACCTGTTGGGGATGCAAATGACCAAGTGGATGCGGAACAACAATCCCTTCCTCCATTAGAACCTGCAGATACACAAGCTCCGCCTACCATAGCCTCCCTGCAGGAAAAAATTGAGTTTCTAAAATCTCAAATTAAGGATTATCAGCAGGAGATAATAATGCTTAAAGAAGCCTATCAGAATGAATATAATCTCCACATCTTAGCATGGGTAGCGTCTGTAACAGAAAAGAGTCAATACAATGAGTATATGTGCAGTGAGTTGTACACTCAAGCAGGATATAAGACAGTCCAGGTTCCAATGACCGAAGATAATCCACAACCTTCTGCTGCTGTAATTAAAACAGAACAACCTGTTGTTACACAAGAACCAGTAGGAGTTGCAGAAGGAGAAACAGAACAACCTGTTGTTACACAAGAACCAGCAGGAGAAACAGAACAACCTGCTGTTACACAAGAACCAGCAGGAGTTGCAGAAGGAGAAACAGAACAACCTGTTGTTACACAAGAACTAGCAGGAGTTGCAGAAGAAGAAATAGAACAACCCGCTGTTACACAAGAACCAGCAGGTTCTCCAAGAGTTGTAAAAGAAGAAACAGAGCAACCGGCTGTTACAGAAGAACTAGCAAGTTTTTCAAGAGTTGTGGAGGAAGACATAGAACCACCCCGGCCCACCCAAACTACTACAGAACAGAAATATTTTTCTGATGCCTATGCACACATTGAACCTCCCTGTGTCAGCGATGCTCACACTGAGACCTCTAGTTTTCAACAACTAAAGGACACATGGAGAACAGAATATGAGCTTTCACAAGGGAAGGCATTCCAACAGCAAAAGTCAATATGGCTTAGCTATGCATACAGAAATTGGGATGCACTTGAACAGTCTCGAGCTCAACATAAAGAAAATAAGGAAGTAAAAGCTAGGCTGTCCCACATCTTCGATCTAGTCCAGAGGGTACTGGCTACAAGAAAACCCTCTTTCAATTATGCAGTATTGTTGAGAGAACGGTTTGTATTCTTGCAAATAAAGGTAATTAGAGATGGAAGACCCTACCAAGTTGATACACCTGATCAATTTATTGAAACATTCAGAGAAGCACCAAATAATGATCAAAACTTGCTCTGTGAACTCTATCTTCACAATGAGGCCATGCTTGAAGATAGAGTGATGAGTATACTCCCTATTGTTGGTGATATCCAAATAAGAGCCTTCATCTCTTTTCTAGCCAATCAACTTACTTGGAAAAATGCTTACATGTCAGCAACGCATAATGAGCAAAACTGTCTTCTCTCGATTCGAAATGAACCACAGAATGCAGCCACCTTCATTGCATAGAATCAAAAAAAGCTAAGTAATCCAGAGTTGGTTGATCACATGAGGAAACTACAGGCAGCAGTCTTGCAGGACTGCCAACATTATGTAAAAACAAAAGGGGCACTAGCCAAAGAAGCAAAAAATTTATTTTGGGAACATTGTCCCAAAGAGAGACAGGAATATCATCCTTACAATCCCCTCAATCTTCAGGTAGCAATTTCACGCATACCTTATTATGTCAAATGTAAGGACAAGTGTGATGAGAGGTGGATTGGTTACCATTTTCATTTCCCTCTCTTGTGGTTACCTGGTCAGCAATATAAGGTTCATTACAAACTAACCAAAAAGGAGGAGGTGGCAGTATGGCAGCAATTACAGAATGTCCATGGATTCAGAAGCGGGTCTGATAAAACCTTCTTTAGCTACTGTATCAACAACTTACACTGTTCATCCCAGTACTCTGACTCAGATTCAGAGTAAATGTTGCATGAGGACATGCAACCCTTTCAGTTGGGGGGGATGTTAGGACTCCATATTGTCTACTTTTGACCTCATATTTTGTCATGATGTTACCCCTTTTTAGCCCATAAGTTGAAACCCTTGATAACATTTTGACCTCATTATTCCAAGGAATGAAGTAACTCTCCTCATTTGCTATATGTTTAATTATTCAACACATATTCATGTTATCTTTATAATTAATCTTTGGAAGTTAACTAAGTCGCTGACAATTGTTGGAAATGTTTGAAGTCCGCATAATTATAACTCACAGTTGCTGCAACACCAGAAACAACAACTGTGCGGTTGCTGTAACACCAGAAACAGAAATTGACTAAAGCGGGTAAAGTCTTAATTTGCAAAGGATGAAATAGCAATTGTCGAGCAGGGTAGTAACCGTCTGAAGTTGGCAGAACTATACTTGGCAGATGCTAACATAGCACGATAAGCAAAACATAGTCGCAGATGCTGGAACACCAGGAACAGCATGAGAACTTCAAGGGAACAGTTGAGATTTATCAAACTGACAACAACAGTGGAACAGCCAAGGATAGTACAAGGACCCCAAGGATATAGACGAAGACTACCAGTTTTGCAACAACAGAAGGATCTGACTAAACGAAGGATGACAAAGATATACACTGTTGTAACAGCATGCTGTAACAGGAATTGATTTCCTATTTTTGTACAAAAGGATCAAACTGAATGAATAATGAAAATCTATTGTAATAGATGTCTCCTCTATAAAGAGGAGACATCTACAGTTGAGAGCTGGCGAGTTATAATGGAAGTATTGTAGTGCAGAGCAAGTCTGAATCTTTATTGTAATTAGACATTTTGGTAGATGAATAAAGCAGTGTTCTGAGCATTCTAATTTAGCATCTGTGTTCAAGGGAATCTTGTGAGAGGGACAGGGCCCACCTTCTTCACAAGATTCACCCATTTCTTTTCTGTTAAGTGTGTGTGTGATTTCTGTGCATTTCTAGCCTTGCTTCCGATATTTCCTTTTTGTTGATACTCTATTTCCTTGATCGATTGGCGCTGTGAGAGTGTGTCACCGGTGATCAGGATTTCCAGTGTGCATTGGAAAATTGGTCACAGAGGCGGGTGTTGAACATCCTTATTCTGAGGACAGGGTCCTGGTCCTCTGTTACAAAATGGCCATCATTTCTTTCTGCAGATTTCTTACCATTAATTAATTGCTTTCATTTCATTTCTGCAATAGATTATAGCTGCTGTAACATAGAGTAAGGGTTTGATAGAAAGTAGATCTGTTTATACTACAGCCTTTAATGCTTTTAGAATTAAGTGCATACAATACGAGGTCACCTTTGAAACAAAAGGACTTTCCCGGGTTGACAATTTAATGTGGTACTCGACTGTTTAATCAATAAACAATTCGAGCAGCCAACACATTACAACAACAACATATTGCATGTAGGTTCTCTGGATGAATAAAAAATTGAAGGACATCATAATATTGTTTTCTCAACCAATATCAATTATTTTTTATAATACAAGTGCAACCAATATCTCAAAGAACCTTGTTTTGCATTCAAATAAAAATGACATCCTTATAAAATATATTTTCTTAATATAACTAATGGTTGATCAAAATGTTAAGCTGGAATATATTGCTAATAAGGAGTATATTGCAGACATCTTTGCCAAACCCCTTCCCTAAGATTCATTTGAATATCTAAGGTATAATTTGGTAATAATATCCCTCTCATCTCATCAGTGAAAAGAGGTATAAGATTAGATGAAGTGTGAAGTTGCAACAATCCAGAACAAATAAAGAAGATTGAAACTTTAGAAGAATAAGATGTAGGAGAAGAATGATGAAATTGAATGTGTGTTGGATGCAAACCAACAAGTAATGTGTAAAGGGTGTTAAGTGAATGTTGAACTAGAATTAAGACCAAAGAAATTCTCATAATGATTTTGAATGATTGGAAACAATTGAAACTAATAAAATTGTATGAGAAAAAAAACAGGGACTTGGTCATTCAATTACATCAATAAAGGAAATTTTTGACAAATAGGTAGAAAAAAGAATTGGATAAACAAAGTATTAATCATAATATTATGGGTATCATAAGTTCAGGGGGAGTATAATTTCAAGGGTACGTAGCAACCCCTTGATGTCAAAAAGGGAGAAGTTACAATCAAAGAAGAAGTTGCAGAAAAGGAGAATTGGTGGACAAGGGGACTCAAAGGAGTTAAGTTGGAGAAAATGAGAAAATGTAAAGTAAAATATATTGTACTTAGAAGGAATATCCCTTTTCCATTGATGTCAAAGGGGTATAATGAAGAAAATGTAGACAAATGAAGAAGTTTCATAAAAAAGGAGAAATGCAGAAAGGGAGATTTTCTCAGCTCTTTGCCAAATTTGTCTAAGGGTTCCCATTAATGACAAAGGGGGAGATTGTTGCATAATGTATTTTCATTGATGGAAAATCTAGGGGGAGTCCCATGAGACCCAAGTTAGTGCATGATACTTTATGAAAAGGAGGACCCAAGGCATATTTGACAAAATTAGTAGAATATCAGACCCAATCTAGGGTAGTCCAAGTTAAGAGGAATAACACTCATATCAACCACTTATAGTAAGCCCTGTGTCCATTAGGTCCTTGAATAACACCTATATAGCATTCAAGCTGGCATATAATCCAAGCACAAAATATAGGAACCATCCATCTAATTATTTATCCCAACCTCAAGCATCAATCACTATGAATACCAAATGGGTGAGTACTATTTAGGTAATGGATTATGAGTAATTGAAAGAGCGTTAGAAGATATAAGGAGTAGAGGAGTAGTATGAAATATGAGTTTTGAAGAACATGAATAATAAGGAGGCGTGTGGAAGCATGAAATTTATCATATTGGTGAATAAAGAGCTAGATTGAGTAGTAGAGGGTGAGGGCGAGATTTGAAGTGTGAAAGAAATGGTAAAGTCAAATTTCTTGTGATACCTCAAATTTATTAATAACACAGATTCTTCATAAATTTCTTTTCTGTCAAGACACCTTCACTCTTGGTATTAGCTCTTTGTCTCGAGGTGCTTATGTGTAGTACCCAAAGGCCTAAGGCCCTTGACATATCAACTTATGAGTCTTTTTAGCAAAAGTGGGACCTTTCATTTATCTAATATTCAATATCCCTGGCCCTTTGTCATAACCTCTGGCGAGACAAGGGCTAAGGTATAACACCTATGGCTTAAGGCCCTCATCATATTGATGCTAGGCCCCAAAAGGTTCCACCCACAATGTTCCACATTATGCCTCAACTTTTTGCAATAAAATGTTCTTTTATTTTTGCCAAAGTTCCAATAGCTTGATGCCATTTCATCAGACACCAAACCTCTAATATCATGGTTCCTCATAATGTTCTACACTAATCATCGCTATTTTTCAAGCAATTCTTGTACATTTTCATTTTCATAGTGTTGATACTATGGTATCATCATCATCAATAGATGGAACTTCTTGTCAGTTTTTTTGGGTAGATAATGTCAATTATACTAGAACAAATCCATATCAAGGTTTTTGTAAATTTTTCATCTGATAAATCTCATGCCCAATATCATGATATCGGTTAACTACAAATATGTTGACTCTCGAGTGATCCATACCTTTGATATAAAAAAATGTGTTATATGGTAAACGTCCTAAATTGTTGATATCCAATATGGATTAAGAACTGGGTCATAGCACGAGGTCCTATGCACCTTGGCAGTTTAGCACATAGATAATAAGGTTAAAATTTTAGTATTTATGGGATTTTACAGTGTTGAAGAAATTTGGGACACTTCTCGATATCATGATATAAATAAAAATTTGATGTTTCCCTCTCCTAGTGCTTGATTACATGAAATTTACTCGTTTCCATGTTTATTGTGTTAAGTTCTTGATAGTGGATGAGTTGTGTTTAAAGCATTGGCAACTTTCAAATCTTAATAGAAAATTCACAAATGGTTATACTGAAGGAAGTTTGTCTCCAAGTTCTCAATTGTACACACATTGAAAAAACAATGGATTGAATGAAGTGTATCTTGAAAATATAACTAGTTTTAGTCTTCATAATTGTTGGTGTACTCATTTCAATATGTATCCTATGTAACAAACAAAAGAATAACATAAAAAATTATTACTACTAAAGCATGGGATTCATGCTTCTTTTGATGGTCTTCTAGGTAAAACCATGTTCTTCATGCTTCTAGGGTTTGTTAGGCCTTAGGATTTATTGTCATGAATCAAAGGAGTCAACATCATGTTCATAAGACCCTTCCAGAAAAATGTATTTGGAAAAAGATTATTTTTTTTCTAGAAAGTCTCGAAAACTCTAAAAGTACAAGTCAGACCTAACACTTTCAGGTCAACCAAAAGGAGGGAATTTGACCTTTTGGAAATTTTATATAAAGGAGTCATTCGACCTCATTTAACACTCACTCACCAAGAAGTTTGATCTCAAGAAGGAAGTTCTATCTATAGCTAAGAAGTAGAAGAAGAAGAGAGTAGAGGTCTAGAAGAAGAAACGAAGGATGGAAATATTGTTTTGGGGCTCAATATCTTTCACACATGTGAAGGATTAGGGTGTCTTTAGCTTCCAAGAAGGGTCAAAATTGCAGGAATATTTTGCAGTAAGACGAAGTGAAATATCTTGTTGTTGGGAGGAAGAATAATCTATATTTACCTCATTTACGTTGAGAGGAGTTCTCTTGCTCTAGGAAGGTCTCAAGAGGAAGTTGAACTAGGTTTTCTTTAGCAACAACAAGGGCCGAAGTTGCAAGACAAAAGATGCATGTCAAGTTGCAGTATTGAAGCTAGCAAGTCCAAATTGTAGGTTGAATCTAGTTGGTGCAAAATCATAGAAGAATTTGTTGGAGGGATAACTTGGTACTTGGAGGAGGACTTGGTCTAGGTTTTGGGTCTTTGTTGTCTCATTTGAAGTAGAGTTTAGAAGAAGAGAAGAGTTTTCAAATTTTCCCCTTAGCTGAGAGATTAATTTTTGTGTCCTCTATTGTTACTATTTCATTCTTGTTATTTGTTTGATGAAAATATCTAACTAAACAAAAAAATAATATTAATTAAGTTCACAAGAAAATATTAAGGTTAACGAAAATTGATAAAATAACTACCACTTTGTATTTTCCAACATGGTATCAAAGCTAAGGTGAACAAGAAGGTAGCTGGAAGGGTCATCTTATGGACACAAAGAATGGTTTTCTTGTCAAAGGAAATCATCTGTGGAAGAAAGAAGTAGAAAACCTATTGATATTGAATGAGAGTTTCTACATTGAAGAAGGTCGAGACTACATCAAGTTCTCATCAAAGGAAGGCTTGGGAGTAAAACTACAAGAAAGATTGTCTCTTAAGAGAGAGAGATATATTGCAAGGAATCTTTGAAGGAAGCATCAAAAGGATATTAATATTATCAGTTTTAAAATCTATTCTTGGAGGAATATTAGGAAACATCTTTCAAGAACATTATTGATGTTTCTTCAAAGGACTTGAGGGCATCAAGAAAGGTTGAAGACATCATCAAGGAAGAAGATAATCTTGGTTATCAGGTAAGTATCATATTATTATTCTATATCTGAATCTACTTGTCATATTGGTTCTTTTTTCAAGGAGATCAATAATATTATTGGAGCATCAAACTATCTTTCATGGAAGAAAAGGATTGCCTTGACACTTATAGAGCATGAGGTAATGGAATATGTAACTGGAGAAATTACTAAACCTAGCAAAGTCAAGACTCAAGATCTACCAAAATACAAGAAAGGGGAAGTAAGGGAAAAAGGGATCATAGTTGAATCAATCAAGGATCCTCTTGTTCCATTTTTGCAAATTTGAAAACTTCAAGGCTATGTATGACAAGCTAGTGAACTTGCACTCTATAAGTACATCAGGACAAAATATGTCTTTACAGAATAAATTGTATAAGATTAAGAAACCAAAATATTAGGACATGGAATCCTTTTTGACAAAGATATATCAGTTAAGAGATCACTTGCAGGGGCTTGGACAAACAATTTATGATTCAGAGATGACCATCAATGTATTAAATGAATTTCCACCTAAATGGAGCAGCTTTGAAACAAGCATATAATCTAAGAAAGATTCAAATCCATTTTATGAGTTGTGGTTAAAACTCATTTTGGAAGAATAAATGATCAAGGTAAAAGCTGACATTGGATTAGATGAGCAGTCTCAAGGCTTTCTAGATTGAGTCAAGAAGCTGAAGAAAGGAAAGTTCGGGAAGTCCAAGAAGAAAGATATGTCCAACGTTCAATGCTTTAAGCACAATGAATATGGACACTGTAAAAGCAATTGTCCAAGCCAAGAAAAACACAAGAGAAAGGAAAGAAGTGAGGCTCACATAGCTTAGGAAGTATGATAACCTAAGAAGAAGTTGAAGAAAGAAGAAGTGAAAGATATTTACTATTAAAGAAGGCATCTTGTTTGACAAGTTCTTGGTAAACTTGGTCTTTCCTTTAGGATAGTAAGCATTTTTTTTTACTTTAAAAGGAATATTTATTTTGCATAGAATCATATAGAGAAGCATGTGATAGTAGCATATGTAGAGTCTACTTGGTTAAGTTGCTTTTTAGATGTCATCTATCCTTTAGGAATAGATAGATACACCATTTTTCATATTGATCATCCAGGAATTAGCTAACGTTATGTTAGAGGCAGTCATATTGCTTAAGATGGATCATTATGATCTTGGAAGAACCATAATTATGGAAGGTTCTTGGGAGAAGCATTATGACAAAGTTATTATACATTCCATGTAATGTGGAAACAATACTAGTAAAGGGATGAAGGAATGCAATGGGTCAGGATGCAGGTTCATTGTGAGACATATAGCTAGATGATGGAATAAGAAGCATAGGAATGCACATTGAAAGTAACTCTTGGATAATATTTATGTGAATAGAATCTTGTAACATGCTTCGTATGATTGTATGATGTTTAAAAGGAAGCATTTTACTTACTTAAGTATGTACAAAAGATTAAGACTTTCTCTGGGATATGTAAGATAATTGTTAACATCCAATATGATTTCTGGAAGAAAAAGTTGTAAATTGGTAATCAAGTTCGATTCTTGGGTGCTATGATGCATGAAGAAGATTCATATGGAGATGGAACATGAGGATGTTGATGGAACAAGAAGGCCATCATGATGAGGTAATTTTTATTTTAATTATTGTTGCTTATCTGGTTAACATATTATTTTTCTACCTAGAAGAAAATTGCAGGAATACATGATGAAAATTGAGTCAAATTCAACTATATATATGGAATATATGAGGAATGTTGAGGGAAGCTCAATATCTGGTACCTGGAAATTGTGAAGTCAAGATGTGTCCATATTGGGATTGAAAGGTAGCAGGGTGAGAATATAACTTGAAGGTCAAGGGAGATCACTTTCATGAGAAATCTATGATCAACTCAAAATTTGGAAAGGCTTAATGAAAATCCTTCATCTATGATGTCAAAGATGAAAGTGATGAGCAATAAAAATGACATGGACCATATCACAATACTGACGAGTGAATATGGCTCCATGATACCTCGAAAGGAAGCAAGATTGATACAATGACATGTGGAGAAGAGAGGGAGTTGAGAAACTATGGATAATTGGTAGTTGATACTCTTACGAAGACAAGCTATAAGGCTTGTGGCGGTGACTTCCCAAATAAAAAGGAAGTCTCGAATATCCTCTAGTTTTGAGAAGGAGTAAATGAGCCTTGTTGAATAAGAGAAAGGATATATTCCTTAGTCAAGAAGGAATAAGGTTATCCTCTCTAGTCGAGAGGTAGTGATGTTGGACATCACATGTACATTCTCTTATTCAAATAATGAAGAAATAATGGTGGAGGATTGGATAAGAATATGTAGTTTCCTTGAGGATATAGAATCCAAGAAAGGAAAGTTACCAACACTCTTTGAGGATAGGACAAATATCCAAGAGAACAATGGTCGAAGATGACTGATATTCTTTGAGGGCTCAAGATTGTAGATCCAAGATAATAATATTCCTAAAAGGACATACCTTGTAGAAATCTGAATGGGGTATGTGCCTTGTAGAGGTAGTGCAGTATCACATGTAAAGCCTCCCAACATAATGCTCTCAAATGAGGTTGAGCCTGTCAAGTTAGGCCTCAGTGACAGTACTAGTTATAATGATAATTCTTATACTTTGGCTTATCAATATAAATCTTATTATGAGAACTCTTCAATTTGAGAATGATGTTGTACTATTTGTACAATTATGAATACCTCCCTAGTTAAGAGGGAGTGTTGAAAATGTAACTAGTTTCGGTCTTCATAATTGTTGTTGTACTAATTTCAATATGTAACAAAAAAAGAATAAAATACAATTTTATTATTATTAAATCATAGGTTTCATGCTTATTTTGATGGTATTCTAGGTAAAATCATGTTATTCATGCTTCTAGGGTTTGTTAAGTCTTAGGATTTATTGTCATGAGTCAAAGGAGTCAACAACATGACCCTTCCAGGAAAAATATATTTAAAAAAGGAATTTATTCTAGGTCTAGAAAGTCTTGGAAACTCCAAAATTACAAGCCATCCATGGCAATTTCAAGTCGCCTAAAAGGAATGGAATTCGACCCCTTGGAAAGGCTATATAAAGGAGCAATTCGACCTCATTTAGTACTCACTCACCAAGAAATTCGATCTCAAGAAGAAATTTCTATCTATTGCTAAGAAGAAGAATAAGAAGAGAGAGAAGGTCAAGAAGAATAAAGGAAGGACAAAGATATTGTTTTTGGGCTCAATCTCTCTCACACATGTGAAGGATTAGGGTTTATGAAGCTTCCAAGAAGAGTCTAAATTGCAGGACTATGTTGTATTAAGACAATGTGTAGTATCTTGTTTCTAGGAGAAATAATACTCTATCTTGACCTCATTGACCTTGAGAGGAGTTGTATTGCTCTAGGAATGTCTCAAGAGGAAGTTGAGCCAAGGTTTTTGCAGCAACAACAATAGCCGAAGTTGTAGGTTGAGCTCGGTATTAAAGCTGGAAAGTCAAAATTGCAAGTTGAAGATAGTTGGTGTAGAATTAGAGAAGAACTTGTTGGATGGCTGATGTGTTTCTTAGAGGAAAATTAGGTCTAGGGTTTGGTTCTTTGTTGTCTCATTTGAAGAAGATTCTATAAGAATAGAAGAGTTTTACGGGTTTTCCCCCTGGAGGGGTTTTTCCCTGGTTGAGAGCCTAATTTCTATATCCTCTATTGTCATTGTTTTGTTCTTGATATTTGTTTAATGAAAAGGTCGAACTAAATAATAGAAGAAGATTAACTAAGTTCACAAGAAAGTACTAAGGTTAAGGAAAATCGATAAAATAGCTGCCACTTTCTATTTTCCAACACTTCCTATTACAAATAAATATAAAGTACAAAGATAAAGAATAAAGTAGACTAGAGTCAAGTTGAGGAATAAAGAAAACCAGAGGATAGTGTAAACAAGTTACAAATTTGTGAAGAATTAATTGCATAAAAAATCGAAAAGGGAGTGGAGTAGAGTTCATATAAGCAAGTAAATCAATGCATCATAGATTTAAGTTGTAAAGAGTAGAGTAGAGTAGGTGAAAAAGTATATAAGAAGATTGGTGTCTCCTGCAGGTTGGTTCCTGCGAATCAAAGGGGATTGGTGTCTCTTGTAGGTTGGTGGCTACCAATAAAAGGGTATTGGTGTCTCATATAGGTTGGTGCCTACAAACTTGAAAATTGAGAGGATTAGTGTCTCTTATAGGTTTATTCCTACAAATCAATGTAACAATAGGTTGGTGCTTACAAGAACTCTCATATAAATAAATTTATGGTTTTCTCCCGTAAGGGTTTCCACATATATATTATGTTACTTGTTCAATTTATGATATTGATCTTTTATGTTGTTTGAATATTGAAAGAAGTAAAAAATGTCACTATACTTATTCACCCCCTCCCCCTTCCCAATATAGTTGTGAATCCAACAACAAGAGCTTGAGGAATAAAAACCCAAATATAACCAATTATCCTGAATAATTTTTTGAAATATTCTTCCATAAACCAAGAGTGATTATATTGCAAAGGCAATGGTGGTTTCATAAGTTCTATAACCATTCAAAGAAGAATGGGAAAGTGGTTAGAGAATCCCTCAAAGGATACCTAGGATTATATGATAAAATGAGTGATAATTATCTCATTTGAGATCAGGAAATGATTTGAACATTTTGAGACAACGTCTTCATTCACTCGGAAATTATGCCATATCATAATAAGTTTAACAAGCTCTGGTTCTGTGAAATGATTTTTTTCAATGAGAGTAGAAAAATAGTTGCATAGGTTTTCAAGTTGTGGATTTGTGCCCCAAACATCCCCAAGAGATAGACTAACATTTGGGTCACCATTAATGATAATAAATACCTCAATAGGGAACCAAAAAGCAAAATCCCATCCTAGAATTGAATTTTCTTGGTGTATGGGCCATAAATATTTAAGATAGTCAAATCAATGCCCAATTCTTTTACAACCAGGTGAAATATGATCGAAGACTTGAAATTTGATGAGGACATAGCTATAAAGGTAGGAATTCAAGCATTTGTTAGGCATATTTATAGGCTTTCAACATTAATTGTAGAGAATTGACCAATTTTTGAGCCAAGGATCAAAAGCATCTCTTGACCGAGAGTAGTCAACCATAGATTCTTGAATTAGAATTATCTCAAGATTGTAAGATTTAATTAATCACTTGAGGGTTAAATTCTTGGAGATTTCCCTCGCTCCTCTAAAATTATAAGAAAGGATGATCATGGATGCACAGTCAACGGGGAATTCCTTGATCTATGTCCCCTTGAAATTGTGGATTGTTTACCCTTTTTTATTTCAATCAGGAATTCCTAATGAGATTTGAGGAGGTGTGATTTATAACCAATGAGATTAAGAGGAGAGGCAAAAATGGGTAATCCATTTGAAGAATTGAAGGATTCCTTTAAGCAAACACAAGGTTAAATTTCATATTAATTTCTAATGGAGGCCTATGGGGGTGAAGACATTGACTTAGAGGATGATTTCACTGCCTAAGGAGGGGGACAATCCAGGAAAAGAGATACAGTAGGGCCATCATAATTTGAAAGGATGGGTTCAAGAGAATAAGAAGGTGAGATAGTGTAACACGCCACCCCACCTTTACCCACTTTTTACAATCCATCCAGGTAGATATGAAATGAAGTGTCACTATGACATGACATGGCCTCTTAGCTCCAGTTAAGGTAGTGGGGCCTACAAGTGAGACTTACTTACCACAAAATGACATCCTAAAAGGATCACAGATCACCCAGGAGATGAAGAAACACCCCAGGTGGTAAATCTTTGAGTTGTAACTTCATTTCAGTGATCTAGACTACCATTCACACCCACACTACCTTCATGTGTTTGAAGGCCTCCAACCACACTCACAATCCTTGCTCCATGCGGTTGTGACCTAAATTGCTCCGTTCAGCTCTTGTGTTCTCGAGATCTGAGCCAAAATTCCAATCCAGCTTCCAGACCACAGCCCATAAATTCTGGATACTTTCCAGAATGATAAGTAACTTGATGACAAGGCTAAACATACAAACTTGAATAAGAAAATTTGACCTAACCAGGCCTAAACATGATAATCATTTCGTCAAACATATGGTGAACATGTAATCTACATGTCATGAATGCATATTTGATCATAAGAGTCTGAAACTTATATGAGATTCACTAAGAATGCCTAATTCCCTCTCATAATAGATGCAATACTATCTATTATCCCTTGCATTCATCAACCATTTATCAACTAATCAAAACCTAAAAAGATCCATAGCTAGAACATGTTATGGAACCATGCTTATAACCAACATATAACTAGAATATCAATCATGATATAATAGCCATCAAAGACACATAATAACCAATGCAAGTACTCATGAATTACAATAAGAAAATAGATCTTATTAACATATGCAAAAGCAAACCAAGTTAGGGACTTCCATGTACCAGCCAACCATAGATTGGAATGAACCAACTATTTCTTTCAACTAATCTCCCTCGTGCCATATCCAAGCATGAATGTGGGAACTCAAGACATAAACAACCAAGGCTTCCCAAAGATTAAGCCACCTCCACCCTCATGCTACCACTATCCCTCCAAAACCAATCAAGAGATCATAATGCCCAAAACAAGCTTGTTTACCTTGGTGTTTCTTCACCATTACCTTGAGGAATTTTCCTCTCTCCACCCACCTATTAAGGGCTTCCTAGAGATTAAACCACCTACACTCCCAACCCTTGGGAATTTTCCTAAGACCACCACACTCGATTCCAAAACCTTTCAGTAATCCAAAGCTCAACTAGAAAATAATCCCATCACACCATGGCCATTTGGAAATGGCAAGGCAAGACTAAAACCACTGTCAAGCCAGGAAAATACCTTGCCAATGATGACAAATGAACCAAATGCACAAATTCATGTACCATGCATTCACAAACCAACTAGGAAATCACACATGCAACCCGTTACCTGCAAATCCTCCTGCTGAAGTTTCTTGATCCAAACTTCCTTTCTTATCCTTTGCTTTCATTGTCCTTCAATTGTGTTCTTTTTCTTGCTTGCTTGTGTTATCCTCTTGGTGCTCTTCTCTATCTCTGAAATTAATTCTAAAAACAAACTAATAAAAAGTTGTGAACTAATCCTGAAAAGCCTTTTTATCATTAAGGCCTCTATTTTCTTCAATTTCCTCTATTTTAATTCAATTTTCCTCCTCATGCAAATTTGTGACCCTTCATTTCCATTTTCTCTTAGTTTCATTCATTTTCATAAATAGATTTCAATTGATTCCTTTGTGCCTTTTCTAATTTCATTAATGATAATAAACTGAAAGTGACACACACTAGGATGTTTTTCCTAGCATTCAGCTTGGAATATGTGTCCCATGACGTTGGTCTTATTTTTCCTTTATTAGCTTTATTACATGAACTTTTAACCCAAGGTTGTTACAAATGGGATCTTAGAAAGAGGGGTAGAGGAGGGGAGGGGGTTTCAAGAAAGGCCTTATCTTTGAGAGAAAGGATATCCACATTTACTTCATAACATGAAAATCCAATAACAACATACTGAACAACAATATTAGAGTTATTCATCAGATGAGACTTACCTAGTGAGCTCGATGCGAGATATAGATGATGAGCCAATGGTGTTGTAGATGGAGAGGCCTGAATCTTATTTGAATCATGTTATGGAACATAAGTCTGAACACCATTTAAAGGACATATCTACCATGATACCATATTCTCACAACCTTAGTTGTTCTTATTCCATATTTTTTGACCCTACTATGGGGGACATATTTTGTTACAATGAGTGATGAGATGGCTGACCTCATGGTAGGTGAAGTAGTGGAAAGGACGGAGCCAATAATCCACCCTTTGGATCTAAGAGTGGTAAACAAATTTTGAAATCACTTCACCAACCATTCCTTCGCTTAGCTACAAGAAGCATCCAAAATTTTCACTAGGAGCCTTAAGGAATGCCTCTTCCCATAAAATAAGTGGATTATAATCATTGCTGACTCGTAGGAGGGATCAAAGTCAACAATCCATTCTTTTAGAATCAAACATGATGGCCCCTATGACCAAGGGATAGCCAATACTTTTTGTAAAGCCTCTATTGATGCTAGAATAAAGGATAACCATGTGCAAATGAGGAGGTAGAAATAAGATGCATACCCCAATCGAGACTTATAGTTTGCTTCTAGCCAATCCACCAAAGATTTCTCCTTGACATATTTGCACAAAACCTAATGAAAAAAACTTTCCCCGAAAGTTTTGGAATGGATTTTGGAGAGGTATCCTTCCTCACCACCATGCTAAGTTATGATGGCTTTGCACAAATACAACTTTTCCATTTTGACTAAGGGTTTGCATGCCCCTTCATAGCTCGAGAGATATAATTATTAGAGGATATAGGCATATAAGAGAACATGGAAGGGGAGGCATTTGAGGGAGGAAAAGGAAAAAAATAACAGTCCCTCCCACCCCCTTAGATTTGCCCAAGCCCATTGGTAGGCGTTACCTTGTTCCAATCCAACCTCTATGGTCTCATTATGGAAATGGGGTTAAAAAATTCCTCATTTCCCAAATTTAGTGAAATTAACTTTGGACAACACCATCATGTTCATCTCATCAAGAGCTTTCAGATGACATGACCTGGATAAAAATTTGTGGCCACTTAAAGTTTCACCATTTAATCCTACTACATAGGAAAATGCCTTCCATGTGGTACCCAAATGGCACCCCCACCTTACCTAGGTGGTTCCACTTCAACCCCCAGGCATCAACATGTCCATAGCATATGTTCATGTGGAACCTACCACATCACCTAGCCTATGACCCAACAAGTCTGGCCCTCAATGTGATATGTCAATATTTTATGCTATATCCAGATTTAGGGAATTCCAACATTCCCATGACTTCTCGCATAGTGAATTCCCTAAACCTCTATACTAATTACCATCAATGCACATCTTCGAGCCTGACCCATATCTGAGCCTTCCAACCTCTTACCATCACACTTGTCTTAGATGTCCTAGACTTTTGGTCCTTCGGACTACCACACATTCGGGCCTACTACAATACTTACTAAAATAAAGGCCCTGAACTCCTAAATGTTTCCACTTTCAGCGAGATCTGAATTTTCACCTTCTCCTAGGATTTCCATTCTATCTAGCTTACAATCGAGTCTAGCCCTTGAGCACTACTACATTCTCCCAATATGGGCCCCACATCGAATCAGACTTATCCATATATTTAACATCTACCTTTATCATGTATATCATTATTTAGAATCTAGTCCCTTAGCAATTTAACACTTTCCTTTTCTCTGAATACTGAACTCCTAGACTTGTCTGTACTAGCCTAAGTTTGACTTGAGTACAAGAAAATTTCTACCTTAACAAACCAAAATGACCCTTTGGGTTTATTTGAGTAATTAAGGGATTTGACCAAGGATTATTCCTGAAGTAAAGTGTTACTTAGAATACTATATTGTACAGGAAACAATACCTTCATTCAGCTGATAAAACTATGTAGGAACAGAAACCCCTTCTACACTATCTTTATGAGCATTTAAAATAGCTATAACAAGACCAATAAAAAGGTTAACATGCCTACCACTTGGCATTGGACTCAACTAAAGCATCACTAAGGCTTGACTGTAAATTTGGATACATAGAATCCCATTAATTACATAATGGATTCCAATGAGCACCACCAAAACCATTGATATTACATGACATACAAGAACTACTCAAAGACTTACGCCAATGCATATTAACATTTAACAATGAAAAGCATTGCATATCAACAATGAAAACCACACAGAATGACAAAAAAATGAACCCGACAATTAAAGAAATTTTCCACTATGCATTTTATCCTGCATCTAGGGAAGCATCAGTAGTCACGGGGATATGAAATTATCCTTAAGCCATGTGAATATATACACTTACATCTCATTGAAAACAACTAGGAATAATACCATTACTCAACGAGTATTTTTGATACATTCATTGTCATTTACAACAATATTACAACTCATCTATAGTAAGAACAAACATGAAATACAAGTAAGCAACTTATCTTATGAAGTGGATAACTAGCTACTGAAGGATGGACTTCAACTCCACCCAGCAATAATCCAACTGCACTACAAATATTATTGCAACTGACCACACTCGATCTAGATTCAAAGTTTGAGGAGCAAGTGCTCAAGGGAATTAAAACCAATTCCAATTAATTGATCACACATGAATCCAGAGACCACCACATCTCCACTTATTTCATAATTATATCCTCAAATGTCTCCACTTGTTCACCTAGGAATCAAGAGCACAATGATATCCATATGCTAATCTCGTAGATATAATAAGCACACAGATATTTATGTCTACAAACAAAGAATCCAAATTACACCGATTTTCCACCTGCTCAACATAGCAGGGCTCCAGAACACACACAATGTCTCCACCTATTTCCTCTTTCAAATATGCTTCCCAATGTTCTCCTGCTCCATTGCCAACGCTTGTTCATGTGTTCTCCTTTTTTCCTACAAGTTCACTCACAAATCCATGTATTCCTATATCAACATATAAGAACCCACAACCCACACCCAAGTTTGTGATTATCAACCACTTTTGTCCCTAGTGTGTAGTTCATTCTTCTGCATATCACATTGCTTGTTTCAGTGCTCATGTTAATCATTATGTTGAACCCTCTCTTCCTTCCTATTGTCTCTCTTTTTTCCACTAACCCCCTCACAGCCTCTTGCATGTTGA
Source organism: Pinus taeda (assembly GCA_000404065.3). Lineage (NCBI taxonomy): Eukaryota > Viridiplantae > Streptophyta > Pinopsida > Pinales > Pinaceae > Pinus > Pinus taeda. The sequence continues at coordinate 72,569 of APFE030403851.1, forward strand.
TCACACAATGCAAACCACAAGGAAAACAAGGGTGGTATGGGCTTTCCCTCCATTTAGTAAGCCCATACTCCCCCTCCCTACCTTCCTAGCAGGTCGTTAATTCCAATTAGGAAACAAGGTGGACATTAAAATGAACAACCTTGACTTAAACAATTCCCAAGGAACTCCTCCCCAAACTCTGGATCTTTGTCCACTAGTCCCCACAACCAGTCGTTGTGTTTACATTTCCACAATATTTACATGAATTATAAATTCACCATGTTAATTATAAGAGGGATAGAAAAAAGGGTTGTCACAAATCGCACCCCCTTAGAGAAACATCGCCTTAGTATTTATATCTTAACACAATTGCAACCATGCTCTATATTTAGCACAAAGTTTCATAGTGCTCTTTACCAAACACCAAATTCAACAATATTCAATGTCAAACATTATGTTCATAGTGAGCTTTATATACTCAACTCCTTACATTCATTTACATTTTCTTACCCAATAAAAAAAATGGGTATAATACCCTCATTTCCTTAGCCATCTCCCAAGTGGCCTCATCTAGTCCAAAATGTCTCCACTACACCTTGAATATCTCGATTACTTGATTCTGGAGCGTGATCTACCTCTGATATAGAATGCACATTAGATATGGCTAGAATTTTCCCCCAGTTTCCACATGTATCACAAAATAATCAACAACATTATTAGCATCTTGTACATAATTTTTAAGTAAACAAATATGGGCAACAGCACGAGCCTTCATTGTGGGTGGAAAGGCCAACATGTAAGTCATCGGCTCCGCTCTTTCCACGATCTGAAATTCTCTATAAAACCTTGGTTCCAACTTGGCACAAGAATCAATATTTAAAGCACTTTTCCATGGTCTGAAGTGGAGGTAAACATGCTCCACTACATGAAATTCCTTGTGCATTCTTTGGTAACCTACATAGCCCTTTTGCATGTCCTGAGCTAATTTCAATCGCCACATGATAGCAATTATTTCTTATTCCATCTCCTTTAGCATATATGGTCTAATATGCACTTTTTCCATTGGATCATTATAGCTAATAAGTTTATTTCATTTTCTTACATAAGGAGCCTTAAATGGACTTAGATTTAGTGATTCTTGATACCCATTGTTATAGGGGAATTCTACCAAAAATAAAAACTCTTCCCACCTCTTAGGTTGATTCATGGCATGCATTCTTAGCATGTTTTCCAACACTCTGTTAACTCTTTCAATTTATGAATTCATCTGTTTGAGGATGGTACACTTTGTTGAAGGCTAACTCTATCCCAAAGCCAACAAACAATGTCTTCCAAAACTTAGAGGTGAACTTAGCATCCCTATCTAAGATTATATATTTGGTTACACCATGCAATCTCACTATTTCTTTTATAAAAATATAAGCAATATCACTTTCCTAGTGAGTAGATTTGATAGCTACAAAGTAAGCTACCTTTCTCAACTTGTCTACCGCCACCATTATGGCACCATGTTTCCTAGTTATCCCTGGAATCCTAGTGACAAAGTCCATTGAAATGACTTCCCACTTCCACTTTGGAAAATGGATTGGCTGCAATAATATTGGTGGATTTCTACACTCCACCTTCACTTGCTGGCACTCCAAGCATTTGCAAATGTACTCGGCCACATCACTTTTCATTCTTGGTCAATAATATATCTTTTTCATTTTTATTATCATTTTTTGATAACCTTATAGATTATTTTAATATGGTATTTAAGAAACTCATTATAAATGAGCTTCTTCAAGTAACCCATGCAAGGTATATGCCACTTGCTTTTGAACTTCAACTTTCCATCCTTGGTGAGAGAGAAGTTTTTACTCATTTTTCATTATGGCTCTTACCGCAAGTGTTCTTTTATTTGAAGATAATGCTCATCTTGCTGCAATGCCTCTTTAATATTTTCTTGGATGTAAAATTCACAAAAACTTGCATTTTCCACATGATTTAATTGCATCCTTCTATTTAGTGCATTAACTACCTTATTTTCCTTACCCTTGATGTATTTGATTTCAAAATAAAACTCACTAATCAAGGCTATCCATCTAGCCTATCATGTATTCATCTTGGGATAATCAAATAGATACCTCAACCCTCCATGATTTGACATCAAGACAAACCTTCTTCCCAACAAGTAGTGTCTCCACATTTTCATTGCTTCTACTATCAAATTCTAAAGAGTAGGCCATTCCATAATGGCTTTAATCTTTTTTGGTTCTACCGCAATTCTTTACTTGGAGACAATGTGTCCCAAATATTGAACTTGGGACTGGAAGAATTCACAATTGCAATATTGTTGATAAATTCATTTCATATTCCTCCTTGGTTTTTTAATAAACTAAGATGCCATCAAGAAAAACCAACACAAACTTGGCCAAATATGGACTTAAAACATTGTTTACTAAGCACATGAATGTTGCTTGGGTGTTTGTGAGTCCAAATAGCATAAGCACAACTTCATAGTGTCCATATCTAGTCCTAAACGTCATTTTATGAATGTCTTCATATTTGATGAGTACCTGGTGGTACCAATAACTTAAATCGATTTTCAAAAAGACTGCAACTCCTCTCAGCTATTTAAATAAGTCATCAATCCTTGGCAGAGCATATATGTTATTGATTGGGGCTTTATTGATCCGTCTATAATCAATACACAATTTTAACCACCCCTCCCAAATTTACCCACTTTGACAAGATCTCCAGGGTAAACATGAGTTGAGAGTCATTACGATATGACCCGACATCCAAGTTTTAGTTATGGAAGTGAGGCCTACAAACCAAAAGTAATCTAACATCTCTCAGAGACTGCAGATCACTCCAGAGCCTGCCAACCACCCCTGGCGATCAATCCCTAAGTTGGAACTCTTTTTGATCCAGGTGGATGTTGGTGGCCACCCACCTATCCCATTTGGACCCCCACAATTGTCTCTTTCAATTTTTTCAGTTTCCTAAATTGTAGCACAGTTTACTATTTTTAGCAGTTTTTCGGGTCCTGAACTTTCGGAGCTGTTTTGAGGCCCTAAACGACGTTTTTTTTT